>VDFB02365226.1:0-179277 GCA_007258455.2 Sequoia sempervirens
TATGAGTCCTAGATCACTAGATCTTGAACACATAACCTTAAACATTAGATTATGATTTTCCATTTGTTAAATGTTAGGATTATCCTAAAAAAATACATTTAATAAGGCTTGTCGATACAAAATAGGACCAATTAAAGCATAAATAAGACAAGTTTTAATAGGGAGGGCCCAAACAAGTGTGAAAATACAAAGAGATACATTTTTTTACACTACATTTAGCCCCCACTTTAGTGAGAGGAGGAACTTGCTTCAAACTCACACTAAAGTAGAAAAAATCATATCAAGAGAGGTCCAAGTGTATCAATGCTAGTGAGATAGGACAATGATCAAGAGGGATGACCAATCCACTAGAATCAAGATCCTATGGAAAACCAACATAATCACAAAAGAACACTCATGTGAATGATGTAAGAAGAAACAACAAGATACAAGTATACATTGCCAAATACATAAAGAAGAAAGAAAAAGAAAAAGAGAGGGGGGGTGGATAAAGCCTCAATTGTTTGTCCAACATGATGTGGATCAAGCCTAGCTGTTTGTCCTAAAAAAATGTTTACAAGTGGAACATGATGTATGCTATGCAAAAAAAATGCATGCTCACACAGGCTAGTGGAATCTAATACCACTAGATGAGCCCCCAGGGGGACACACACACACACGACCAATATGCACCCACATAAACAAGAAAGTGGCTATGGGAGAGTCATGCTTATGGTCAGATCCCATACGTACTAACCATACCAAAGCTATACCTCCTGATAAATTTGATAAGGTACCAAAAAATGAAACCTTGAGCTTATGAATAATATGCAAGTAAAAATTTGTTCTTGAAGGGACTTTGTTTAGTTCATATAAGGTCTCTTAGGGAATATCATGCCTAATGTCTCTAAGAGAGGAAAAGTAAAAGAAATATCATGCTCTCAGAGGAAATCAAACCTAATGACACCACCAAGAAAATGATGCATCACAAGAATAAAGAAAATCACACAATAAAACATGAGTGTTGATGCATTCCCCCACTTTAAAGTAGTTTCTTTCACATCGGATTCACCAAAATGAACCAAAGGAATTAAGGTGTCCACCTTTTTGGGAGGTGGAACTTTGGGACCTATTTCTCACTTTAGTTCATTAAGAAACAAAAATTCCTCAACCAAGTGACTCAATTGAGGGAAGGAATTAGGTAGTTTACTTGTGTGATTATATGTGGGTTCACAATTAAAATAAAGCTTCAAAGGAGGAATGCAAACAATCATGCACTAAACCCTAGAAAATTAAAGACATGAAATTAGATTGATAAATAGGAATGAAATAGAAAATAACCTAGAGGATTGATGGAATCCACAAAAGGTCTGCAACATTGAAATTCTTCCTTTTGAAGTGTACTAGGACTCATATGCCAGGTAGGGTGATTTAGTCATGCTACAGGAATCTAGGTAGACTTTGAAATCTTTTGGTGATTGTGTAGGATCTATAGAAAGATGCCAAAAGGGGTGTACTAGGACTCATACGCCTAGAGGGGTGATTTAGTCCTAGTATTAGGGTCTAACTGATATTTTTGTGGCCTCTAGTGATTTTCTGTAGCTTTCATCTTATCTGATCTTCAAGTACAAAAAGTCTAAATTACAATATGTAGGTGAGTTTTTGTGAAGATGACAACTTCTTGACAACTTTGACAACTTTTGCAACTTTGTATTCAAAGGATCTTCAAGATCCAATTCACCTATATTTGCAATCACACATCAAGAGAGAAAAATGTTGTTGTGTTAGGGAATAGGGGTTTGCCTTGGTCAAACCCCATTTTGGTAATTAAACCTTGAAATGAAATGAAATAGCACGAAGGAATGATGAATGAACAAATGCAATGTTGTAAATCACCAAACCCTTGAAATAAAGGCTACAAAATTGTGTGAAATGGCTCCAATGGATGTGGATATTGACTCTTGATTGGATGCTTAAAGATTTGTCTTGAATGCTTGCTTGAATCATGAAAACCTACATCACAAATGTTAGCTTACAAACACACATGATGCATGAATCTTGAATGCTGCTCCAAATGCTTGATGATTTTCTCTTGAATGCTCTCTTGATCATAAATTTGATATAATGCTTGTATAATTGAAATCTTAGATATTGTTAAATTGCTTGATAGGATAAATTATGTGAAATAACCTTGCATTTATACTTGTTTATGCCAAAATTTTCAAACTTACAACATTACAAGCTGACACCAGAACTAGGATAATAAAATCCCGTCAATAATTTGATTTAAAATAGGTCCAAGTTAAAGCATAACTCATATGTTAGGTTGGGGGTATAAGTCCTAGTGGCTAAAGCTTGGGACACAAACTCCAAGAAGTGTTACATTCGATGCAACATTTAAAATTAGGTCCCAAGACCTAGGTGGGACAATCCATACACCTAAGGTGGTGTATGAGTCCCAAATTACTAGATATGGAACACATATCCTCAAACATTAGATTATGATTTTCCATTTGTTAAATGTGGAGATTATCCTTAGAAAAATAAATTTAATAAGGCTTGTGGATGTAAAATAGGACCAATTAAAGCATAAATAAACCAAGTTTTAAAATGGAGGGCTCGAACAAGTGTGAAAATGTAAAGGGATACATTTTTCTACACTAATACTATCTAAGGGCTACATCCCATATTGTAAATATAAGTATGTAGAAAGATCTATCCACCAATAAGAGATGAAAATAGAAAGTAATAGAAGATAAAATAGTATAGTATAGAAGATTAAATATAATATAGATAAAAGGAATGTAATGAATGATTATTGATATAATGAATACAAAAAACTCTGAATTCTTATCTACCTTGTGTGTGTATACTATTTTATTCTGATTTACAACTAATCTTAGATCAAAAATACCTTCTTGTGTTGCCTTAGTAGGTCCAACTCTGGGGTTAGAGACTACAACTTTAAACAAAGATCTTTTGGAACAAAACTTCGATTTGCATCCCTCATATTTTTTACTAACATATATCATATATTATGTGAATTGAGATGAGGCTTGTGGAAGTTTGGCACATATAATTAGTTGTTAGAACTTCTTCAAATATTTGGTTGGTGATACTCTTGTTAAGGTTTTATATACAAGTGTATTGTAACTATATTATTTATTTGAACCATAGGTTTTTGTGAAGGTACTATGACTCTCTTGCTCAATTAGAGTTTTTCACCTAAAGGAGAGAGATAGACCCCACAAAAAATCTAGGCGGTTCACTCAAACTAACACAAGTAAAATGAAAGTATGCCTAAATTTAATGACCTAAATGCAACAAACTGATAAAATGGATTGATTATTTATGCAAAGCCTAGGAAATGTGAAGTGTTTGAAAACACAGTGTGATATGCATAAATGAACTAAAAAAAATGAAAACAAAACTTAATGAGATTGAATGGTATGAACCTCGAGGTAGTGTAACGCCAAGAAAGTGCACAAGAAATAGATTAGAAGCAAACATGCAATACTAAATCTAAAATGCAAATCTAATGTTAAGCAACAAAGAACAAAGGAAAGTAAAATGTAAACAAACTGAAACAATCTCACCAATTTCAAATGTATTTCCATGGTTCATCTCGATTGCCCTTCTCCATTTTGCTTGTGTAGTATAATTTCCCTCAGATTTCTCGTAAGTTCGTGCAAGTATAGCCTAAGATAGTGATTAGCAAAATATCGAAGATTCAAGACAAGTGCTCGCAAGATTCGAAAAGAGATTTCGATCTTGAGAGAGAGATTGGAATGAAGAATGACAAATAAATTTATAGAAAATTGATTGTTCGAATGATAGGCCAAGATCAAAAGATCAACGGACGGTTGAGATTGACTGATTAGACATGCATTCTGATAACTGTAGTAGTGACATGAGTGATACAAATTAGAATAGAATTAAAGATTAAATAAATGATTTAATCTTCAATTTGGTATTCGAAAATAGAAGAAATATCTTTGCATGACAAAGATAAAGATTGATTAAAGCAACTCTTGTTCGAATGCACGACAAGGTTTAATTAATTAAATAAGAATATTTAATTAACTGCATATTACCACAAAAGTTAGAACTGACGATTGAATGATTTGATGAAGAGATTACTCAAGAAAGCCACTTACATTAAATCAAGAGTTAACTAACGATTAAAATAGATGTCGAGTTGAGTAGAATACTTAGATAACCTACACACATTCAAAATATGGAGGAAAATTAAAACAAAATTTATGAATTAAATAATTCATTTAATTCAAGACTGATATTTGGAGAATAATTAAATAAATAATATTTATTTAATTAAGTGATGAAGGGATTTTAAATGAATAATTAAATAAATAAAGAATTTATTTAATTATAGTTGAAGTATGATAAAGAGTAAATTAAATAAGAATTTATTTAATTTGATAAGAATAAGGTTAATTAGTAACATAATTAAATAAAAAGCATTTATTTAATTAATCAGATAGAATAAAGAAAAATGTGAATTAAGTAAATAATTAAGATTATTTAATTAATAGAAGAAATGAAGACTATAAAGAATAATTAAATAATTGACATTATTTAATCATGACCATGAAGAATACAAATTATGAAGAATATTGAAGTCACAGGCCTAAACCAAATTTCAGTGTCTATAGGTAGAATGCTGATGTTGGAAGGTTTTGGAATGTTTCAAAAATTACTGTTGATGATCACTGGGACTCATTCACCACAGATGGAAAATTAGTCCCACTTTTGGTAAATTCTGCTGAAATAGGTTTCGGGGTGCCGAGAACTGAAAACCTTAGAAAACACTTTCTCTAGCTTGGCAGTGGGACTGATTCACCACATATGGCGAATTAGTCCCATTTTTGGTAAATTCCGCTGAAACAAGTTTTGGGGTGCTGGGAATTGAAAACCTTAGAAAACACTTTCTCCAACCTGGCAGTGGGATTGATTCACCACAGATGGTGAATTAGTCCACCTACAAAAATCTACAAATTCTGAAGTCAACTCTGTGTGTCCAGATCTGTACTTGTTTTCTTTTTGGGTTGACCAATCCAAATCTATAGAAAATGGGTTGAATGATGTCTCCAAGCTTGAATTAGGTCTTTGTTGACTTGAATAGCTTTGATGAATTGTTGACCACTTTTCAACACCTATCTCTTTGACAAATCTACCTACAAGAGGTCTGAAAACACACATGCAAAGAGGGGAAAATGGTTAAGGGTTAGAGCATAGGGGTTTTCCTTGTTCAAACCTTGATTTGGTAATCAAACCCTTGATAATGAAATGAAATAAGAAAGGAATGATGAAAAAATAACATGCAAGTGTCATAAACTCACCAAACCCTTGTTGTTGAAATCTGAAGATATGTCAATGATTGCTCCAAGATGCTTGATAATTGCTTGATTGGATGATGAAAAATTATTGAATGCTATGATGGATTAGATGAATACTTGAGTGAATGGGTGTTAAAATGGATAAAAAACACTTATTTATACACACTTATGCCCTAATTTCCTGAAAATACATCACAGGCTGACCTTAGGTCTTAATGAATAAAAACCCAAAAGTAATTTGAAATTATTTTGAATTTTGTGCCAAGAGGGACTCATTCACCACCCATGGCGAATGAGTCCCACTCAAGGCATGCAAGTGGGTGTCGGGGATGAAGTTGTCTTTAATGCTGTTTGTTGGGTTTGTATTAAAAAATACTTAATTTAATTTCTCTTTAATGCTATTTGTCGAGTTTGTATTAAAAAATACTTAATTTAAGTTATTTTTAATGCTATTTATCGGGTTTGTATTAAAAAATGCTTAATTAAGGCCTATAAGTGCATAAAGGGGCCAAATAAAGCATAAGATAGGTGTAATTAGTGGTGAAAAGTCTAGAAAAGCATGAAAGTTTGTTAGAAGACTTTACAACACTTCAAACTAAGACTTGGTAAGGGATAAAAGGGAATATTTAGATGAATTATAATAAGAATAGTCTAGAAATGTGTAGAAATGTGTTACAACACTTCACAACACCTTTACAAGACATCATAAAGTCTTAATAATTTAAATATTCAAGAAATAATGTGAATGTATAAGCTACATTACAACATTAAATCCAAGCAAAATAGGCCAAGCATCATAGGAAAAAAAACTTAAATGACCATGAAAATTTCGAAAGATCCATTTTTCTATGGTACATTCAACCCCCACTTTAGTGAGAGGATGAAATAGCTTCAAACGTACACTAAAGTAGCCATGCATATCGAGAGGGATCCAAATGCACTTATGCTAGCAAGATGAGACAATAACAATCAAGAGGGATGATCAAGCCCCTAGGATGAAGATCCCATGGAAAACTAAACATAAGAACAAAGGAACACACATATGAAAGAGAAAAAGAAAAGGAAGAGAAAAAGGAAAAGTTAGATCAATCTTCGATCATTTGTCTAGCTAGTTGTGGATCAAATCTAGGCTATTTGTCTGAAAAGAAGAATGAATACTCACTTTGGGGCAATGGAACTCATGGCTATCCGCTAGGTGAGAAGGCCCAAAAGGTGAGAAACATACACTCGACTAGTATGTACTCACAAACACACACGTGGATATATGGAAAGTCATGCCTCAGAATGGGCTTCCCACTCAACCATATCAAAGTTATACCTCTAGATAACTTTAATAAGGTGTCACAAAGGGAAATTTTGGTTCGTGCTTCATGAGAAAAGAAAATATTTGTATTCTTATAACTCATGAACAAACATGATGGCACCATAGGCATGCAAGCTACATTATGCAAGGTGGCCATATAAATGCAAAATATAAAATGCAAAAATGTAAAATGAAAAAAATGTTCAAAGGAATCTTGTTTAGTTCATGTGAGGTTTATCACTTAGGGAAAATTGTGTTTAATGTCTCCAAGAGAGGACCAATCAAAGAATATAATATTCACAACTTAGGGGATGCAGTGCATCACATCGGGCCACTAAGAGGAATGTAATATGCTAAGATAGATCACATTTATGAAGGACATCACATCTAATGTCATCCACAAAGCAACAAACACATCATATGAAGTAACAAGGGTGCACTAAGAACTAGGAAAAAGGAAAAATGCGAAATGATAATGCCAATGTATGCCCCCAATTGAAAGAAATTGCTACACATTGTTTTGTGAGAAATTACTTTTAAGTAGCAAATAAAAAATGCAAAAAGAAATAAGACATGAGAGCGAACTTGAAAAACCCCTATGCCAAGTCATATGTTTTCAAGTAAGGTTGAATCATGCAAGAGAAATAGAAAAAGAAAAGAAGAGAGGGTTTCCCCCAATAAGTAAAACACCAAACACATAAGGGATATGTGGATTTTGGGTCAGTATGTTCATTGCTGCAATGTTTTGTAAAGAGCTAGAAACTATCATCATGCCCTGAATACATAGAACTGGAAGAATGACACAAAGAGAGCGAAAACAAAAGAAAAAGAACCATTCGGGTCAACATGGAAGAGACATAGGGAGTCTCAATGCTTTGCGTCATCCCCAAAAGGAAAACTCAAAACAAAAGAAAAAGGCAAAATGGAAAAGAAAGACTCTTGGGTCAACATGAAGGAGACATTTCGGTCTTAATGCCTTGCATCATCCTCAAAAGGAAAGCACAAGGAAAGACAAAGAAAGAGGAAAAGGGACCTTTTGGGTCAACATGGAAGAGACATAGGGCGTCTCAATGCTTTACATCATCCTAAAGAGGAAAACGCAAAACAAAAGTTACAAACCAAAAGTGATGTACGACACAGAAGAATGGAGGTACAAATAGAGGAATTTGCAAAAAGAGAGAAAACATTAAACACACACTATGAGGGATGACATTACACACATGCAATCAAAGGAAAATGAAAATGTAAAAAGGCTAGTAATGCAAATGTAAGTCACACATCAAACAAGTTATCCAACTCCCAATCTCAATTAGTATAAGTGGAAGGGTAAACAACATGGTTAAGGGACAAGGACAAATGCATTACTAGGACAAGGCTAGCAACTTTGTGCCCCCATTGAGTGCAAGGAAAGAATGAGCCAAGATAGGTGATGGGAAAAGTCATGCAATAGTGAGAATGGAAAATTCTACAACTATTGCACATGAAGAAATGAGAAGGTTGGACTATGGGAGTATGGGATAACAGTTGGTATCAGTGAAGTGATACTTGCTCAGTATGTCTTTCAATGTTTGACATTCAGCATTGTGATGTCCAAGAACATGATGGTATTTGCAATATGGTATATTGGAATCTTGATGATGGATGATTGACCTATTTAAAGGTGGTAATAGTATAAGACCCCTATTTAAAAGCATTTGTAGTTTCCTTTCACATTCAGGTGGTGGATGGAGAGGAAAATTTAGTTTTTTCAATTTGTAAGGTCGTTTGCATTTACTAGATTCACCTTTTTCATGAATTAAAGGAGGAAGAGGACCCGTGGGGATCCTAACATCCTTGTCATTGGAATTTTGTAAGAGTTGTTAATGTGGAAGGAGGACATTCAAGTCGGGAGAGGAATCAAAGATCATCATGCCATCATCATGAAGTCTCTAGTATTCAAAAGGAGGCTTGCTGCCATGAGGAGGATCTTGATAGCCTAACCATGTCGTGTTCTCATCAGTTGATCATTATTCTAAAATTTAATGAATGTCATGTTCAGTTGTTGTGCCACATCCTTGTTTGCTTAAGATTGTAAAACCCTTACCATATGTTTCTTCAAGGTTAATTGGTGTGTTCGTAACTTTGTTATCATAGAATGGTTGAAGAGGTGGTAGTGTAGAAGAACTAGGTCAATTGGAGGGAACTTAGGTCCTTCATTTGTTTTAGGGTGTAAATAACCAAACATATCAGGAAGTGAGACTGTAGGAAGGTCTCATGACTTCATAGATGGATAAAAGGATGCATTGGCTTCAATATTGTTAAGGCATTCAGTTAATAACTTATTCATGCTGTCATCATCTTCTCTATTGATGTCAACATCACAAGGAGGACAATCATGAGGAGTTGAAGGAGCACGAGGAAGCTCAAGGTCATTAGGATCACAACCAAAGGCACAATTTGACATGTCAACTAAGGATTTCAAAGACATCCAAAACTTATTAAAGCAAAAGGTCATGATGACAAGGAATGAAAGAAAACTAATATGCAAGAAACAAAAAATCTGGAAAGTATGACATAATGTAATAAAAAAAATCTATAATGCAAAAAATGCTAAAAAATGCTAGAAAATGTCGTTCAAAATGTGCAATTGGACTGATTCACCCAAGGTGGTGAATGAGTCTAGGGGTAATTTTTTTTTGTAATTTTTTAGAAAATTTAAAGTGTTTTTTGTACTTTTTTGATGCAAAACAAGGATGCAGATGGAAAATTTTAGTATTTTTAATGTTTTGAAGTGCAAAAATAAAATCTATATGAGATATTCACTAATGCAATTTTGAAAACCCTAGGGTGCAAAAATAATGCAAAAGCTAATGCAATGAGTCTTAGGATGTAAATGTAGATGTAAATCAGAAAGATAATGTTCAATATGCAGGTTCACCAAAATGAACCATAGATTTTAGGTGTAGGTATTATGACTCTCTTGCTCAATTAGGGTTTTTCACCTAAAGGAGAGAGATAGACCCCACACAAAATCTAGGTGGTTCACTCAAACTAATGCAAGTAAAATGAAAATGTGCCTAAATGTAATGACGTAAATGCAACAAACTGATAAAATGGATTGATTATTTATGCAAAACCTAAGAAATTTGAAGTGTTTGTAAACACAGTGTGATATGTAGAAATGAACTAGAAACATAAACAAATGAAAACAGAGATTAATGAGATTGAATGGTATGCACCTAGAGGTAGAATTCTGAGCCTAGAAGGTTCTAGAATGTTTCAGAAATTACTATTGATGACCACTAGGACTTATTCGCCACAAATGGAAAATTAGTCCCTCTTTTGCTAAATTCTATTGAAACAGGTTTTAGGGTGCTGGGAACTGAAAACCTCAGAAAACACTTTCTCCAGCCTAGTAGTGGGACTGATTCGCTACAAATGGCGAATTAGTCCACCTACAAAAATCTACAAATTTTGAAGTCAACTCTGTAGCTCCAAATCTGTACTTGTCTGCTTGTAGGGTTGATGGATCTAAATCTATAGAAAACAGGCTGAATGATGTCTCCAAGGTTGAATTAGGTCTTGTTTGAGTTGAATAGCTTTGATGACTTGTTTACCACT
Organism: Sequoia sempervirens; assembly: GCA_007258455.2. NCBI lineage: Eukaryota > Viridiplantae > Streptophyta > Pinopsida > Cupressales > Cupressaceae > Sequoia > Sequoia sempervirens. Next base: position 10,240 of record VDFB02365226.1, read on the forward strand.
TTTCAGCACCTATCTCTTTAACAAATTTTCCTACAAGACCTACAAACACACATACAAAGAGGGGAAAAATGGTTAAGGGTTAGGGTATAGGGGTTTGCCTTGGTCAAACCCTGATTTGGTAATCAAACCCTTGATAATGAAATGAAATAAGAAAGGAATGATGAACAAATAACATGCAAGTGTCATAAACTTACCAAACCCTTGTTGAAATATGAAGATATGTCAATGATTGCTCCAAGATGCTTGATAATTGCTTGATTGAATGATGAAAAATGCTTGAATGCTATGATGGATTAAATGAATACTTGAATGAATGGGTGAATGGGCATTATAATGGATTAAAAACACTTATTTATACAATCTTATGTTTTAATTTCCCAAAAATACAACATCATAGGCCGACCTTCGATCTTAATGAATAAAAACTCAAAAGAAATTTGAAATTATTTTGAATTTTGTGCCAAGAGGGACTCATTTTCCACCCATGGTGGGGTGTGTGCAAGAAGTTGAGTCCACGAAACGTGGAAGTTTTTTGCCTTAGCCAAAAAATTGAAATCGGCATCGAAGAAACGGGATCCTGATTTAATAAACGGGATCCCAATTTTTAAAAAGCGGGATCCCGTTACGGTTCGGGATCCCCGAAGTCGAGACCAAACGGATCCCGCTTTTAAAAATCGATCCCGCCGTGGAAAAACACGGATCCCGATTTGAAAAATACAGGATCCTGATTTATAGAGAACGGGATCCCGAGTTATATAAATCGGGATCCCATTTTATACTGTTATTTTTTTTTTTTAAAAACAGCAGTTTTCACTACTGCGAACGGGACCCCGAATTGCTTGGCGACAGCGACATCAACATCAACTACAGGTATGCCACTTCTTCACATTTTTTTAGTTTGAATTGAAATTTTAAAAGAAATACGTTAATTTACATGTTTTTTTTTCAATTTATGTCACGTTTTAATGCTTTTTTTAATTGTTATATTAGAATTCAATAGTTGCAAATTAGATGAAAACTTGTAATGAAATTTAAACATTTTTTAATAAAATTGAGAAAAAAAACATTGAATTGTGTGTTAGAAACAAATTTTAACTTTTAAATCTTAAATTGATCAATTAAACCCAAAAAAAATTGATTTTGAAAACCTTAATTGAAACAAAACAAAAAAATTTGCATTTCAAAACCCTAGAGATCGAAATGAAATAAAACATCGCATTTACAAATCCAAATCGAGCTTTTTGAAACCCTAAATTCAAATCAAACGAAAAAAATTGAATTTGAAAACCCTAGTTTGAATTGAAACGAAAAAAATCATTAAAAACCCTAATTGTTTAAAACTGAAACCCTAAATTGAATTGGAACAAAAAAAATTGTTAAAACCCTAAGTTTGCTAAACCCTAGACCCTAAACTGTAAAATCTAAACCCATAATACTAAAGCATTTGAAATTTATGAACCCTAGACCCTAATCTTTCATTGGACATACCTAAAATTATGTAGGTTCAATATCAAGAATGGGTCTATTTGGTAGATTTATGAAAACTATTTTGAATATCTAGAATGCCATAAAAGTATAATTATAGCAATTCCAATTGGAAACACTTCCAGATACATATATATCCTAGATAATAATCCACCCATCCTCAATCATAATGGATTATTTGACAATTAAGAGAGATTCAATTTAACCATAAAATTACCTATATTTTGATACTATATAGATTTATGTGGAAGGATAGAAATGCATCAATATGCTTTGTGCCATATTTTATGAATATTAATATTTAAGAAAAATCTAGATAAGATTGACCTAAGTAGATGATTTATGTAAGGGCTTTTTAGTGAACAAGTGACACACCATGGAGATAGGGATGGTACTTAAATTCTTATTTATAAATATAGTGTACCCCCTTTAAATTTGTATTTGGTTTTTATAATGAGTTGAAATTATCAATGTGTTACATAAAAGAAATTTGTGCTTAGATATATTTAAATTAGATAATAAAGATATAGTTATATAAAATAGGGAATCCAACATGAGGAATAAACCTTTAATGTGCCATTGTGTGCATCTAATTTATGCCAATGATTTAGTAAGAGTGATCGTCTAAGAGGATGAAATAAGCCTTGAAAAATTGTAAGATCTAACACTATTTTAATGTAGTTTTATATGTGTGTACATGTCCACTATGTTTTTTGAGTTTATGTTAATGTAAGATAAGGAGGATTGGTGGATATATTTGAAATCTAAAGAAAAAACAAAAATGATGTGAATATATAGATATATATTTGTAAAATGATTCTTTAACTTATCTATATTAAACATTGTATATTATCTCTATATTACTATCATGGCTTGATTTTCATTATGTCTACTAAATGTTGCTATATTTATTCATTGTTGTAATTAAATTATAGGGCTCAATGTGTAATCTATTTTACATCAAATTTTATAGTAGACTTATAATCCTAGAATGTTTGTAAATTTAATAGCTAACAAATAACTTGATAGGTGCAACTAAAAACCAAAAAGTGTGGTTTGATTTATCTCCATTAGGCTGGAAAGCTAAAAAATCTACTAGGTTTATCCCTATTAGGTTGAAAACCCAAAAGTGTAGCTTAATAAACTTACAAGTGGTGAAAACTCACAAAAGCACTAGAAACTAATATTTGCAAAACTACCCTTGACATATCAAAAAAAGCCAAAGGTCACCATATGTCATACCTATATAGGTTGTATAGTTATATTGGATACCTTATAGTATCTCCTATTGGTTATATATGTTTGAAGATGACATTAGCGACACATCCCTACATTTATATGAGATATATTATTAACATGTCGTGTTACACATATGCTAAGATACTCAAATATGGATAAGGAGAACTAGGGAATATATATTAGAAGAGAAAGATATACTAAGCTATCCAATATTATATTTTTGTACTTAGTGTAGAAGAGAAATTCTAGACCAAGAATGCAAGTGCAAACTCAATACTCTACTTCTAATGAAAGGTAAATAAAATAATGAAAGATTAGAGAAGCATAATATGTTCCATAACATTCTTTTATGGCTCTAAATGTATGTGTTGAAGTTGCTCTTTGGTTCTCTAATGTGATAACATATACATACAAATTTTATCATATGGAAACATTTGGGGATGTCATTATTTTATAGAGTTGAGGGGAAAGGAATGGAGGACTAGGTTTTTTTGGAATCGAGGACTAGAATTTCATGAGAGAATTTTTGAATTTGAATTTGAGAGGGAAGAGAGAATTAAATGTAGGTGGTTGGGTTGATGGAGGGCTTGTGTTGACTTGATTAGGTAGATGGGAATAATTGAATGCTAATTTGAATTTGGATTGAAGGTCTAAGTTGGAAATGAATGGCTATGATTAGTCTAATTGATTTGATGGCTAGGATAGATTATTAATTTCATTTTAGATTTGATGAAGTGGAAGTAAGTTACATTAGTTTGAGTTTGGATTGGTGATTTGGAATTATTTTAATTTTAAGCTATGGATGTGACATGATTATCCCCTTAATGGTTGATTAAAAGTTAGGATTTGGGGATTTTAGCTAATTAAATAATAAACTCTAAAGTCTAAACCGTAAACCCTAAAGCCATCATTTTTTCTTAGGCTCTTAATGAAATTTGGTTGTCTTAGGCAACTCCACCAAATTTCATTACCTTATGCCATGTAATTGTTTCCTAGGATCTTGCAGATGTAGATCCCCTTAAGCTATCCTATTACCTTAAACCCTAAACTCTAAAGTCTAAACCCTAAACCCTAAAGCCATCATTTTTTCTTTAAAGGCTCTTAATGAAATTTGTTGCCTTCGGCAACTCACCAAATTTTATTCATTTGAGCCATGCCATTTTCTCCTAGGACCTCAGACGTAAATCCCCTTAAGCCATCCTGTCACCCTAAATCGTAATTCAATTTTCTTAAGGGGTTGACATATGACATTTCTTAAGGGGATTAAAGAAGTTCTTAAAATTTGGTGATCAAAGTTGCCCAAGGCCCAACCAAATTTAACAATAATAAGATCCCAAGATTATACAATATCAATTTAGTTAATTGTATTTTCATTCAAATAACATGTGCCTTAGACATATAAATGAGGCTTACATATAATTTTATCATTTGTATTCAATTATTTAAGGCCATTTATATTGAATGGTTTAACTTGGTATTTCCTAAACATGTATCTTACATCTTGAAATTACAAATCTAATGCAGGTTCACTCATATCTTGAAGATCTCATGGATCCATTCAATAATATTCGCAATCCACCTCCACGCCATCCATCTCCAACACCTTCACCTCCACCTCCTCCCACTCCACCTCGTAACCCCCCACCTCCACCACCAAATCAATGAGCATGCTCGCTTTAAGCACAAATCAATCTCATAGAACCATCCAAGATCAAATCAACATTATTCAAAATGAAGAATGTGTCGCACCCCCTGTGAGGATGTTTGCATCTAGGATGCAAACCCTTGTTGATGTTGTCAGGGCTATGGATGGGATCGTAGATGAGCATCGACAATGGCTAGAGGAGAGGAGAACTCCTAATTTTGAAAAGGAAAACACAAAGAAATGAATATCTATGCAGTAGAGAGCCATAATAGTTTATAAATTAAAACAATGATCTTAAATAGTTATGAATTTATAAATTTGGTGAACGATGGATATTTTGTGTGATGAATTTATAAATTTGGTTCCAAATGGATATTTTTAGTGACATGAATTTATGATTTTGGTTGTATATGGATATTTTTAGTGACATGGATTTGTGAAGTTGGTGGAATTTATGAACTTATAATGAATAGTATATAATAGTATATATTTAATGACTATCTATTAGATCATGATTTCTCCTGCTGAAAAATTGTGTGTGTTAAAGACATAAAATGAGATTTTGTGAATGTTTCAAGTTTATTGTTTAGTATATATGTGCATGTATTAAAAATTTGCATAATAGTTCTTAAATTTTGAAATTTGTATATGTATGTATGTATAGTTTAGTTTAATGATTTGTACGCATGCAAATTATGTATCATATTTTTTATTTTAAATGTACATGTACATACATTTAATTTTTAATTTTGTATGGACATGCTCTTGAGTTGAACAATCAATGTATATATATGTGCATTTCAATTAAATATATGAGCTTAATATATATGTTGCTCATCCTATTTCAATTATTTATATATGATCTTAATTTTTGTATGCACATGGGTCCTATTTTGTATGATTTTAAATGCAGGTGCACATTATATCAAGCATATATCATGGATGATTTTAACATTGATGATATCATCAATCCACCACCTGAGCCACAGCCAGATCCGCCTCCCTCCCCCCCTCGACCTCCCTCCCCACCTCCACCTCCACCTCCACCTCCACCTCCACCTTATATGCCACCTCCAGCACCTATGGCATCTGATGAGGCTCGCTTGAGAGCACATATAAATGATCAAGTTGCATCCTTACAGACACAAATCAATGCTATGCAGAGTCAAGCATTGATTGCACCACATGTGAGACGTTTTGCATCTGTAATGCAAAACGTTGTTGATTCCATTAGGATGATCGATTCTGATCTTGATAGACATCGACGTCTGATCTTGATAGACATCGACGAGAGAGAGAACAAATGAGACAATTTTATTCTGATGGTCTCTCTTATAAACAAATATTAGACCTTAAAATAACAAAAGCCCATCTAGCCCCCTACTTTCTTGATCCCGTTACCTGACAACCCATTCCACCCAACAAATCTAGAATATCCATGAGGTGGTGCGTACATCCACAGATGATTGCACATTTTTGGGATCGATGGTATATGGTTTTTGATAGTCCCCCACATGCTAATTGGGAATGCCCATTGTATTTTTTGAGAAAATTGTATGTAGAGTTTGTTTTGGGGCAAAGCCCAATTATTTTGATTTTAGATCATTGCAGGGTGTTGGTGGCGGCATGCCACAACAAAGATTAGGGGCAAGGGTTGATCCCCGGTGCCCCGTGCATGCGCAACACCTTGTTGTTGCTCCTGGTCCTCCCATTCCTCAGCACTGCATATCATCAAGCTCGTATCAACATTAGGTTCCCTTTAGTACACTCGGGCAGGAGACCTTGATCACACGCCCAAGGAGTAGCTGCAGTGGGGAGCATAGAGATGATGATGATGATGGAGGAGTTTTTATGGAGCTAGTCCGAGTACTGCTCCAGGAGTGTCAAGACCCGTCCCCCATATATGTACTAGTTGTCATCAAGTGTGATATGGACCTGATCAGGCTACACCTAGTTTAGGTGGACGGGGAGATTCTGGTGGTTCATCTGGTCGCATCAGTTCATTTGTAGAGTTCCTCATAGCAGAACATCACCCTAAGGACACTACGACACAAGTATAAATATGCATCTAGATGTACATTCCTTTTATAAGAATTTTGATGGTTGTATATCAAAGAAAAGTTTGCAATACATTTTAACAATCAATTTTTTTGGTGTACGATGACACTTTCGATGCAAGGCAATCATCCTGCACTAATAAGTACATATATTGGACACCTGGCCATACTTGGCAACCTTATGGGGTATTTTGATTTCATTTTTTAAAATTATATATGAAATCATACCGGTTTAACTTGAGTTTTAAATTTATAATTGAATCACATATATGTTTCCAAATATTCATGTTGGTTTAGGTGAGTCATCTGCATCCATCACATTCCTCCCAGGGATTGTCAAGCACCCTCCACTATCGAAACACATAGATCATGGGCGGTACATTCATATTGTAAATTTGTTTAAAGTTTACATTAGTATAGTTAGAATTTTATGAGTTTTGAATTCAATTAGATATATGAAACGCATGCATGTACACTTCGTAAATATTATAAGCATTAAATGTCTATGTACATGTATGTCTAGGTTGATACCACAATAAGAATGGGCATTGGGCAAACATTTGATGTTGCAATTACTCGTGAGGCCACTAATTTCTAGGTTGTTTACAAAACTTTCTAAAAAAAATGTGCAAACTTGAATATATATGTATATATTAACCTAATTGAATTGTACATGCTTTAATTTTGATCTTGTAGGACTTTGTTGGTGCAACTTTCAGCCCTAACCTAGACATAGTTACACCACCAGGAGGACATGTAGAGCAGGCCTCGCATGAAATGATAATTTATTTTTTTATTATATTTAAAGTAATTATGCAATTTTAAATTGAATATATACATAATAATATGATATTTTCACATATTCTTTCTTTTATAGCATGAGACACATCCTGTGAGTTGAGCATGTACGCATGTGTCCCTGAGAAGAGCCTAGTGCACAACCCTCGTATACCAAAATATGATAAATTCTCAATTAAATTGAATAAAAAAAAAATAATCAGAGTTGTACATCTAATTTTGAATTTCTTTGTCTTGTTTATGTAGACTGATTTAGAGAATCTAGAGGTTTCTTCAGGCTCACCAGAGCATCCAGATTTAGATATGGTGGTAATTTAATTTTATGATCGATTATAAATAAAATTGTCATTAAATTATTTTTTATTGTCTTACATCTAATTTCATCTTTCTCTTATGTACAGAGTGTTTCAGGTCATCCACATAGTCCGCATGGTGTGAAGAGGTCTCTTGATTATATAGACAGTACATGACCTACAAACATGTGATTTTATGTGTTTTATATTTCTTGTAACTTATCATGTACTCTGTTGGACTTTATTTCATGTGTGCTTAATATATTGGTTTCATACACTTAATATGTTACATAAATTATGGACTTCATTATTGTTTGAAATTTTAATTCTGATGCGACAGTATTGATATCTAACAAGGTATTGATATAATTAGCTAATGTACATATTTATAAAATGACACCATTAGTTTCTCACTAGTAATGGAAAAAAGTGTTCCTACTAAAAATTAAGGAAAGAGGTAATCATTAGAAAAAATATAAATTATGATAACATGAGAATGTGTATATGTAAAACGATTGTAACCATTAGGTGATGAATACGTAGTGTACACACATGATAAATTTTAAAAATGATGAATATGGAGCTCAATCCAAAGGAAAATTAATTTCATCATTGTTTCTCCCATTTAGAATATCATGATTGTGTGTAGTGTATGAAAAATGAATAAAAGTCTTGTCTCCATGTGTCAATAACAAGAAAAAAAAATAGAATATCACATAAATTATATGATAACATAAGAATGTGTATATGTAAAACAATTGTAACCATTAGGTGATGAATACGTAGTGTACACACATGATAAATTTTAAAAATGATGAATATGGAGCTCAATCCAAAGGAAAATTAATTTCATCATTGTTTCCCCCATTTAGAATATCATGATTGTGTGTTGTGTATGAAAAATGAATAAAAGTCTTGTCTCCATGTGTCAATAACAAGAAAAAAAAAAGAATATCACATAAACTATGTACATAAGAAATAGAAATATGACCCACAAAATTTTCTCTGTGAATTAAGGTTAGGGTTATAGGATAAAACTTTGGGTAAAGGTTAAGATTAGGAGACAACTAGAGTTAGGGTTAGGTTTCAATTAGGTCCAGATACAACAAGGCTTAGGGATAGGATTAATTTTAGGACAGGGTAAGGGTTCATCTAACACTAATTTATAAGTTGTCAAAACAAATAATGACGTCTTAAGGGGGTGTCTAAAGGGGTCATAATAGAACATGTTAATTAAGGGGACGTCTAAAGGGGTCATAATAGAATGTCTTAAGGGATGTCTAAAGGGGGTCATAATAGAACATGTTATTTAAGGGGACGTCTAAAGGGGTCATAATAGAACATCTTAAGGGGATGTCTTAAGGGGTTAGAATATGTCTTAAGGGGATGTATAAAGGGGTCATAATAGAATGTGTTAATTAAGGGGATGTTCACTGGTCTTAAGGGATGTCTAAAGGGGTCATAATATAACATACACTAAGGGATGTCTTACAAGGGTCATATAATAGAAGTCTTAAGGGATGTCTGCTATAATATGTCTTAAGGATGTCTAAAGGTCATAATAGAATGTATAATTAAGGGATGTCTAAAGGGGTCATAATAGAATGTGTTAATTAAGGGGATGTCTTAAGGGGTCTTAAGGGGATGTCTAAAGGGGTCATAATAGAACATGTTAATTAAGGGGATGTCTAAAAGGGTCATAATAGAATGTATTAAGGGGATGTCTTAAGGGGTTATAATATGTCTTAAGGATGTCTAAAGGGTCAAGTAATAGAATGTGTTAATTATGGGATGTCTTAAGGGATGTCTAGGGTCATAATAGAATGTGTTAATTAAGGATGTCTTAAGGATGTCTAAAGGGGTCATAATATAACATGTGTTAATTAAGGATGTCTAAAAGGGTCATACAGTTATAAATGTCTTAAGGGGATGTCTAAAGGGGTCATAATAGAATGTGTTAATTAAGGGGATGTCTTAAGGGGTCTTAAGGGGATGTCTAAAGGGGTCATAATAGAACATGTTAATTAAGGGGATGTATAAAAGGGTCATAATAGAACAATAATGTATGCATGATATTTAGTGATTATAGAATTAGACATAAAGTTTCAAAGTAGGAAAACATGCACATTTAACAAAAAAAATATATAGAATATATATTTGATACATAGAAGTACACAGAGTATGTTTAGTTCTGTAAGTATGTACATATATGTCATATCAAAACAATGTTTACCTATATTTACTTAGTCAGTTCAACTTCTTGAGGAGTCAATGTCTTTCTTCTCTTATTACGAAATTTATCTCCCATAATTATAAAATTCTCAAGCACAGATGAATGTTAATAGTGAAATACTTCAAAATATTGAATCCAAATTGGAAGTTGAATACCTATTACGCCAAAATTCTTCTTCTTGTGTTCCTCAAAACAAATAGAAAACTACCACAATTCCACTTTAAAAATTGTTCTCTTTATGCTTCCTTTGAAAAATTCAATCCATATTGCAAATTTCACTTCAAAAATGGTGTAGACGATGCTCCCTTTGATAAAATAACAAAAAATCAAATTGACCACCTGTAAATACAATAACATATGAAAAATAATTGATTTTCAGTGCTCTCGGCCGTACATGTCAAGTTGCAAAGTTGCAGAGTTGACAGTAATTGTCAACAATGTTTTTAAATAATATAAAACGGGATCCCGTCTATAAAACGCGATCCCGTTTATAATAAACGATCCCGGATAAAACGATTAATAAACGGATCCCGGGATCCCGTTTATTAAAATTTACTGGCGAGCCGTTGTGAAGGTAACGATCCCGTGTTATAAACGGGATCCCGTTACTTTTTCAACGGTCGAAAACAAAACGGGATCCCGATTATAACACGGGATCCCGTTTATTACTAAACGGGATCCCGTGTTATAATCGGGATCCCGTTTTTTGAAATTTGAATTTGGTTTTGCATCGTGGGCGGGTTTTTGCCAAGGTTTTCGGTTCGGGAATAGCTTTGGAAGTCCGAACCTAAGCCTTCAACCTGGTTTGACCTGCAAATTGAAAGCCCTAACAATGTCAAAGCAAAATATCGACTTTGGACATATGGCTGACGACCTTTTTTTGAAAATTTTCTGACAAAATGAAAACCCATTTTAGATCAAACAATGCAGATTCTAAATATATAATTTGTTTTGCAATTGAATTATTTTTTGTATTTTTCAATTAATTTCTAATAAAATTGGTCCATAAACTTTAAATATCGAGTTTTTACTATTTGAATAACTTTTGATCAACATAACATTTTGACAAACGGATTTCACGAGAGAAAACTTCAGACAATTCTTTTCAATTTGAAAAAAAAAATAAAAATGATAAGTTTAGGTCATCTTATGCATGTCGTACATGACGATTTTTCAAAACAACAAATCTGCCTAATAAAAAATTAACAAAAAAAAAAATATTCAATAAAAAATTACAAAAAAATATCAAGAGCAAGGTTTAGTGAGTCATAAAACTTTTCCCAAAAGGATTTAGAAAAATACGATAATTTAAGTCAAAATATGGATGTCGTACACGTGCATGGTATGGTACAAAAAATGACTTTTAAACAGTGGTTTTTGAAATGCCTATTGAAACTCAATTTGTACAATCTGGGTATTAAAATAAATTACATATTTGGAAACTAGACTCGAGCACTACATTTTATGATTAGTGACTTTTTTAAAGATTTCATCTCTAAGTGCTTCAAATTTTAAGGTCAAATGTGTCAAATACTGAAAATCAGGGAAAACACTTCCACTTTTTGGCCAAAAAGTGGACTCAACTTCTTGCACACACCCGGTGAATGGGTCCCACTCAAGGCATGCAAGTGGGTGTTAGGGATTAAGTTGTCTTTAATGTTGTTTATTGAGTTTGTATTCAAAAATACACTTAATTAAGGCCTATAAGTGCATAAAGGTGCCAAATAATGCATAAGAAAGGTGTAATTAGTGGTGAAAAGTCTAGAAAAGCATGAAATTTTGTTACAAGACTTTACAACACTTCAAAATAAGACTTGGTAAGGGATAAAAAGGGAATATTTAGACGAATTATAATAATAAGAGTCTAGAAAAGTGTAGAAATGTGTTATAGTTCACTTCACAACACCTTTACAAGACATCATAAAGTCTTAATAATTTAAATATTCAAGACATAATGTGAATGCATAAGTTACATTACAACATTAAATCCAAGCAAAATAGGCCAAGCATCACAGGCAAAAGACCTAAATGACCATGAAAATGTCCAAAGATCCATTTTTCTACAGTAAATTATTGAATAATACATTGGATTTTTTTCTCCTTAAATGATTGTCCCCTTATTATGTATTATTTATTTTATGTTGGCATGTGTTTTTTTTAAATTTTTTTAATTGTTATTATATTAAAATTTACACAACACTCTCCTATTAACTTTAGTGTACAAATCATTTATACATGTACATTTCTTCCCTTCATATTTTTGATGTTTAAGCAAGTTTGGAGGTAAGTAGTGTCTGCACTACCCTCATGCCAAAAATTTAATACAATTTTTTTTCTCAAAGATATGATCTTGGTGTACCCCATGTTTTATTCCTTTTAATACTATAAATAAGCATAAGAGAAGATATGTTGCAGAGTTCATTATTGAATGAATTGGAAGTTTTTAACCCCCTATATTGTTTTACCCTCCATTAGGATTTTTCCACATTGAGACATGGCCTAAACTACTAATAGAATCAAGAAAATAAACATGTATATATTGGTAATGGAGCCTCCTCTTAGTCTTCTTTTTTAATTTATGCTTTACTTATTTAATGATAGTGGGGTTGATTGGCATTGGAAGTAGATAGAGTGGAAAAATTTATAGGTTATTCTTCATCTTATAACTAGTAATGAACTAAGAGCACACACCTATTATAACATGGGATCAAGGTTATAAATGCATACAATATCCATTTGAGTTTTAACATGTACCTTATCATTATGCAAGCCTATTTACCAAATAATTTTTATATTTGTAAGATATTTCTCATCATATTCAGATTTTTTAATGGATTATCTTTGTGATTCACCTTGTAGAAAACCCTTTGTTCTTTATATCTTGATTATATTCTATTGTACATGTGTTTAATATTAATATTACAATTGAAAGAAATAACTCCAAAATAGGATGCTTGCAACTTGTAAGTAAGAACAATACTCTCAAACACTAAAATTAAGAATGCACGAGTGATTGTAGGAAAAATATTTAGGTTATGTCATACAAAGTCTCTTGTTTTCACACATTTCATCCAATCCAAGCATTTTTGCACCATCATTGTCTTAAATCTAAATAGTGAATCAAGATACAAGTTTGAATTCAATTGTTTATGATGGATATTTTCTCCACACTAGTCAATACAAAGTCTTATGGAGACTATAACTAGGTGGATACTAGACAACCAAACAAATTGTTCTATTATTTTTAAGAGAGGCAAATGAATGACATTAGATTAACATTGAATTGTTTTCTAGATTAGGTCTCTTTTCTCATTTGTTTCATGGACTCTAGTATAGTGAACATTACAAATTTTCATATATTTGTGAGGCTCATTTATCATCTTCCATCCTTTCTACTTCGTACAAATAAAATATAACTAACAATGATGATTATATCACTATGAAAAATAAGATTTTTCCAATGACATCAGAAAGTTTTTTATCTCTAAAATTTATCTCATTATCTTTTTTGTTTTCTTGAAAATAAAATAATCAACTTACATCCAAGGGTAGATAATTGGCCTATTATATAGCATAAGATCTAGCCTCAAAATAATGTAATATTATGTACAAATAGAACCATACTAATAACTAAGCCTTTTGTAGTGTTATTTGCAATAATTACTATGGTTTAAAGACCCCTTGTGATAGTATTTTATAGCTAACAAAGGAAACCTAGACATTGAAACCTTCTCTAATGAATGAAGAGTCATTATTGCAATAACCAACATTGTCTTATGACAACAATCCTCTTTTATTAATGAGAGAAGTTTAAAATAATCTCCTAAACAAAGACATGAAGAATGTTCAAGACTTTTTGTTTTCTTATTAATTAAAGAGGCATAGCTATAACTATATAAATAGATCCAAGCAATGCAGATTAATATTAATGATTTGAAAGTTATAGTTAAAAATTGTAAATTAAATAGATTTTTGAACATCTTTTTTCATCATTATTAATATAATTTACAAAATAAAAATAAAAATTCAAAAATATTATTCTATACACATAAAATAAAATATATGATATTTTAAATATTACTTTATTTTGAAAATTTGATAAATAAAAATGATATACACAAAACAAAACCAAAAAAAAAACGATATTTTGAATACTACTCTATATAGAAAAATTGATAAATAAAAATGATATACATTCTTTGTACAAATTGAATTGGTAACATATTATACATTACACCTCTTGCAAATATAATATAATTGGACTCAACATTGTCATTTAATGACCCGTGATATCGGTGGGCCAAACGTTTCTAAACGTAGGAACAAAATTGTGACAGCTTCCGCGGATCCAAATGAGTTTGGTAGGATAATGAAGTCGTGGCCAGCTTCATGACGTCAAGAATTCAATGGAAGAACTGTTCGATCGATACAGCTCCACGCCCACTTAATTTAAAAATCGTCAATGAACACGTCATGGATGTTTGAGTTTGTGGTAATCGTTTCTCTTCGATTGCCTCCCATTCCTATTAAAACTTCTGCTTCTCCTTTATACATCAGTTGCGACCGCTTCTTCACTCATTATTTTGGGCTTCCTTCAAAGAGAAAGAAGTATAAAATGGCTATTCCCCAGCCTAGAGTGTTTAGCCCCACGGAAGTAGGAAGTCTCAAGAGTTTAGTGGACACTGGCGTGAAGGAGGTTCCAGGTGCTTATGTTCGGCCAGAGAATGAGCGCCAAACAGCCACTCCTGTGTACACAGAGAGCATTCCTGTGATAGATCTGCAGGACTTGGATGGCCCCAACAGACAAGATACTATCAATGCCATCGCTAAATCTTGTGAGAAATGGGGTTTCTTCCAGGTTCGCCTCTTCTCTTTCTATTTCTCTCTCTTTTTTTTTAACTGTACGAATTGGTCGGGGTATCCATCCCCTATAAACTGTAGTGCGTCTGGTAAATTTTTTTCATGTGACTGGTGGCGTTGGCACGACACACCTTGACTAGACCTCGTGACGTCTTACCAGGATGCTTTATCCAATCAAACTAGACCCCTGCCCCATATCTCTCTTCCTTGATCTCTGTATTGTTAATAATCATTAATGGGCTAGTCATGTTTTGGATCAGGTGGTAAATCATGGGATTTCGGAGAGCGTGATAGAGAAAATGGTGGAGGCTCATCACCGTTTCTTTGAGCAACCAGAAAAGGAAAAAGCCAAATATAAAGCCGAAGGCCACCAGAAGCGTGTTATATATGGGACCAGCTTCACCGCAAAAGATGAAAGAATTCTGGACTGGAGGGATTTTCTCATGCTTATGATCGGAGCAATTGATGCACAAACAGTTGAATGTTGGCCTCCAGTCATTCGGTACAAAATCTGTGCCTTATACCTTCAATTTTTTTGCTTATTTGCTGCATTAACGGATATATTTGCCTGTTGTGTGCAGAGATGCTGGATTGGAATATGCGGGTGAAGTGAAAAAGATGGCGGTAAAACTCCTCTCTGCGTTGTCTGAGAGCCTTGGAATTCCTGGTATTTTAGAGAATTTGATGGGCTATGAGCGATTGCAGTTGAATTACTATCCGCCATGCCCGAATCCCGATATGGCATTCGGTGTGAGCAGCCATTCTGACGTGGGTTTACTCACAGTTCTTCTGCAAGACGATGTGGGAGGGCTGCAGGTTTTCCACAAAGACAGATGGATTGCAGTGCAACCCATTCGTAATGCTTTTGTCATTAATGCGGGGGACATGTTGCAGGTGCTTTTAACTACATTTCTATCAAATTTTCACTCCGACTTTTACACCATTCAAGTCTAATGAAGTTGAATCTGTTGTTAAGTGCTGGAGCCCAACGGACACTATGTTTCCCTCCAATTGCTGACTCTTCAGCTTCTCCAACACATCTTTATATATTTGCTGTATCATTTATATTTGGTTGTTGTTAATAAAATATTCCTCTACTCTTAGTGTGGACGTAGCCATTAATGATGAAACACGATAAAATATCGGTGTCATCTCTTGTCTATTTTGTTCTTTTTCTTTATACTTTGTGTTTTCATCTTCGTCTGCACTCTGTTTAACTTTTCATCTGTTGCAGGTGTTGAGCAATGGAAGATTTCAAAGTGCAGAGCATCGTGCTGTGCCTAGCTACAGTCGAACTCGAATTTCCATTCCACTATTCTGCGCACCGAAGAGTGACACTTTAATCGAGCCCATCCCTAAGCTTATCAACCAGGGTAATCCAGCGAAATATAAGTCGTTTACTTTTGGGGAATATGTGGCGTATTTCCTTAACAGGTCTCACTCAGGAAAGGCTGATAACTTAGCTTTTGCGAAGATTAGCTAAGGAATTCTTGCGAAGCCATGTAGTCTCTGCTTTTGTGTAATTATATGGTTGCCTTAGCCATAGCTTTGTCTATGTAAGTTTTAAATAGTTCATATAGATAAGTTTGGAGAGGATCGACGAAGAATTTAATATAAAGAAGCAATTTGAGTTGTGTGTTTTATTATTTTATGTTTTTGTTTAAGCAAATGTATTTCCATAAAAAAAAATTATGTAAACCTTTTGAGGAATTAATTTTTTGACTTTATTGTAACTTGAAAAAATCCAATGCAAATTCTTCAAAATTTTTAATTTCATAAATTATTTTGAATTAATTCTCGGGTTTAAGAGGGGGCATTTCTTGAAGGGCGATGGCTTCCATCCACAGGGGACTAGTCTCGCCCAGATTGCCCTAAGTATCCAAGATACGAACTGTTGGGCCTAGGTCTTGGGGACACCCCTATTGTAAAAAACAAAAAAAACAAAATTTTGAATTAATGTGCATAAATATTTATAAACATAATTTTTAATTAAGAATACTTTTATTTTATCTATATTGTTTTATTTATTTATATTTGAAAAATTAATTTATTTTAAGAATATATAGTAAAAAATTATTAAAGTAATTCAAAATGTTTATTCTTTATGTGATCACCATTTACATATGACAAAATATGAAAATTCGTAATTATGAAAATTTCATGGTTATAAAAAATTAAGTTATTTTTTTTATTTTGTTTGTTTTGGGTTACTTTTTTATATTTATATGTATTATTTTTATATTTAATTATGTTGGTTATATATTTATTCAATTCTAAATAGCTTATTTAAAAATGTAAATGTTAATTATTTGACATGTAAAAATGTGCCAAATTTATGTTAAAGAGTTGTAATTTACAATGTGTTTGTTTACATGGTTATATTATGTGACTCTTTGCTACTATTTTCGAATGTCTCTTGACATAATTATGTAAGTTTGTAAGATGAAATATAATAAGGTTTAATATTTGAAAATAAAGTTGGATAATATAAAATATGCACATATAAGTACACACAAATTAAATATTTTAAAATAGAACTATAATAAATTATCAAGCAAATGATTGAAAACATTAGAGTTGATTTCTCATAGTTATAGTAAGCAATTGTCATACTAATCACAAATTCTAAATTTAACAGAAAAAAATATTAATATTGAAATTACGTTAAGATGAAAATATTATTTATTCCCATGCACTCAATGGGATTTAGTGGAGAATGAATTCTTAAAGTTAAGAAAACCAAGCAACCTTGATGCCTTTGAAGCAAGTAAAAAATGATATTAAAAAACAAAAAAGGGAAGAAAGATCCTAAATTCCTATTTTTCAAACACCCAAAAATGGATTAAATATTACTTCTAAGAGTTGTTACATGTTAGTGATGAATTTATACCTATCAATTTATTATAGAGATTATGATAAAAGTGGTGAAGTTATTTTATAAAAAATTATAGAGATTATGATAAAAGTGGTGAAGTTATTTTATAAAAAATAAAAACTTGAAAATGTACGTAATATTTAAACTCTAAAGATTTGTATTGGTATTTGAGTTATAATTTTACATAAATAATAAGAATAATGTCTTATAAAAAAGAAAATTGTGAATTTGATAAAATAAAACATAAAAATTGATGTACTAAATATAAATGGTTTTTAAATTTATAATGTTAGATACTATTTTTTGTTCGATAATGTTAGATACTATTAACATACTTGTAGTTTATGAATTCTTTTAAGGAAAATAAATCATCGTATCAATGTAAGAAAAATATGATCAAATCACAAATTTTATTCACAATCCAAATTTGTAACTTTATGTAGTTTCTAAAAATAAAAATCTCAAAAGTTTTGTTTTGTCCATTAAAAACCTTACAATTTCCCAAAAAAGTATTTTCTCTATCTCAAAGATTTACATTTTATTATTAAAAAATTCATATTCTTCTTCACCATTTCACAAAGTGCCTTTAATATTTTCATTGGAAATTGAAAATACAATAAAATAGAGGCGAGTGTAGAAATTGAGAAAATTATAACATACAAAAATTTAACTTGAAATGTTTTATAATTAAATGTTATATCTTAACAAAAAATTGAGATGTATTTAGCTATCTTAATATTCCTTTAGAGAGAGGCTTTTATCATTATTCATGGTCTTTAGCATATCAATGGATGAAGCATCAAATTTGATTATTTTAGAGTTATCAATGGAATCAAGCTCCCAAGATCACTTGTGTTGTGCATTGCACACACACTTTGTTGAAAATGAAGACTCCCCTTTTAATTTTTGCTTTCAAGTTTAGCCTGAGTCTTATTTCTTGTCTTAGCTTGTAGAAAGGTTTACAAAATTGTTACCTTATTATATGAAATGAATTTTGGTCATCTTAGAATTTCTATGGACAAGCCTTGAGTTAATTTTTTTGGGATCATTCTACCTAAGTTGTGGAGTTTTCACCCTACTTTGGATTGTGAAGTTTGTGACTACTCTAGAATTGTGAAAGTTTATGCAACACATAGAATTGGGATAAATTGACTCTAATAAGAATACACCCCTTACCTATTAGAGATTTCACAATTTCCTTTCCACCTTCAAAGTTCTACAATTTGCACATATACCTTGATATTATGTGGTCTTAAACCTCTCTTTATGCTTGTCGCTTTGTCCTACATGAGTGGGTTATTAATGGTGGAGTTTAATGAGTATTTAAGTCAAGTTTGTAGATTTTCTTCCTCATTTGTATTATTGATTTTTATATCCCAATCAATTATTGAGCTCCAATATTTTTCTATTTTTAGTGTACTATTTGGGTATCAATTAGGCTAGGTGAGCGAGTCAACTTCTTGCGGTCTTCAAATCCGAATATGTCAATCATACCCTTGGTCATATTCATTTAATATTTTGGAAGTAAATCATTCTAGCTTCAAGTTAGGATTGCATATCAATTGATGTCGGTTGCTTGAAATATTTAAATTATTATTGCATATAGATGAGATTATGAAATGATCTACTATGTCAACTTCATAGTGTATATGAAGATAGTAATGAAGATTGATATTATGGTTTTTTCATAGATATTCCCTATGGAGGATAGTTTATTAGTGGCATGGTATAAAAAAATCTATGATTCTAAGGTTCCTTGAACTCAAGATAGTATAGATGTACTTCGATACCATGATTCAGGGTTTGTTGTGGAAGATACTAGTTTAGGGTTGCATATTAGTTGTGTCAATCTTTAATTGCTCCTTTGAGTTGAATAAACTATATGAAAAAATTATGGAAATAAATATCAATGTTAATAATTTGATGAACATGAAATACATTTATAAAAAAGAAAGCGGAGTGGCTAAACGAGTAAAGGATGGTGAAAGCCCAGTTGAAACAGTTTAACTGCATAGACTGGCATCAACTGCATACACCCGTGCTAGTTATACAATGCAATATTGCCAACATTCCCCCACTTATTACTTTGTTCCTACAAATGTATCCCCTAAAGCTCTTATTCACTTTGCCAAGGGACCCCCCTTAAGGCATACATAACAAAAATTACTGAATACAAAATGTATATACATCTTTGTGAAGATCTTCCTTGAAGAAACAAATCTTGAATTAGGTGGAGCTCCATCAAGTTGTCTCTTAACCCTCGTAAAGGTGTAGCCCTAGCCAAGTCCTCAATTTCTTCCTCCCATGAACTCTCAAATCACAGATTCCTAAATTATTCAACAATAATCCATATTGAGCTCTCCAAACACATGGCTCCATCAAGTTGTCTAATGAACCTCAAAAGGGTATAATTCTGATCACTAGACAACCATCCATATTGAGCTCTACACCAAACCCCCTACATATCTCCAAAAATCAAACTTATCAATATATGTATTCTTCAAATCTGTTAGCAACAACAAGGAAAAGCAAAAAATGCTTCTCATGCAAAACATCATGTGAAAGCGAGAAGCTAACTTGAGATGATGGAAATTCCTCCATCCTCCGGTGCCACCAACCTCCAATATTGAAGGCTCATAGTACTAATGTATAACCACAAGTGCACGGTAAGTAAAAACTTCATCATCTAATGAATCCTCATCTTTAATGCACACAAAGTTTCCTATATCTGATTTATCTTTGAGATTTTCTTTTGCCCTCTTTTCCTCTACTAGAAGACCTGAGATCATATCTTCTAAAGTTTGGGAAGTTATTTGATTGAGCGTAAAGATAGCATTATTGTATTTTGAAGGAAAACTATTGAACAAAATTGCTCTACCATCATCATCATCTATCAAAGCATTGACTTCTCTTAGTTGCCTAAGGAGAGACCTCAAATTACTTATGTGATTTGACATTGTGATTCCATCTTCCATTTTGAAACTAAATAATTGAAGTTTTAAAGAAAATTTTGCATTAAGTGCTTTTACTCCAAACAACTCATTCAGATCATCCCAAAATTCCACTGATGTTTTATCTAAATCTATATGATGTAGTTCAGAGTTAGAAAGAGCAAGACCAATAATAGCCTCAACTTTATCATCTCTACTATTCCAATCTAATAACTTAGTGACCTCTATAAATGCTTTTTCTTTTCCACTCACTATTCCCTATAAATTCTTGTTCATTAGTTGTATATGAATTTTCATTCTCCAAATATACAAATTGAATCGAGAAGACTTGTCTAATGCAATCTCAATAATGTTGAATCCACTTTATAACAAACTTTAGTCGCAATATACTATCAACTCATAAACTACCATTAATAAAAATTTCAAAAACAAAGCATAGTACCTACAATCGATGTAGTCAATCTTCACCTCCTTACTTATGCCAAATCAAGCCCTTCAAGAAACTTGAATTTCAAAAAATCGGCTTATTCTTGGACTATTATCCTTTTTATTCCAACTGCACCTATGGTCCACATCTCCTTCTCTTCATGCCATTCTTATCTGCTACACAGGCACGTCGAACACTTCACCATTCAACATATCTATTCTAGGCATGATTTGCACAAGCTATCAAACCATGTAAACCACTATTAAAATATGCAGATTGATCTTCAACACACCATCTATACTCTGCAAACCATAAACATGGCTTAACTTTGTATCTGGTAGCCGAATATTCTACATAGATCCTTAGGTGGTAGTGCTTCTCCAACCCCAAACTACTTGAGTCGCTCCTCAAAGATAAGATAGATCACCTCCTTCACAGTGTAGGCATTAATTTCTACCAATAAACGAATAGGTTTGTCAACAATGCATTTAATACAGAAGCTTCTCACCCTTTATTCTAGACTCTTCTCCAACCGACTTCCACCGACATCAAACAAATTTCATGCATGTATTTTGTGACTGTAATAGGTTCTAGAGAATTCCCGAGCCCTCTATAAATAGAGGCAGATGTATTGTGGCTCTTCACTCTTTAGCAGGGTCCAGCTCCGTAGAGCTGTTATAGGATATAATATATGTAATGTTTATTGATAATTTAATATATTGTGCTCTGTTTCTGTTCTGCTCTCCCCTGTTCTAACAGTGGTATCAGAGTCGATGGTAGGAGCCTAGAGAGTAAGAAAAATCTGAGGGGCCTTCTGCAGTTGCTAGGAATGTTCAAGGCTGAGAGCAGTTTTGAGAAAAGAGCGCAAGCCGTGTTGTTTCTTCCAAGAATCTGTCAAAGGAGATCAAGTTTCTGTCAAAAGAGAAAGCACCAGATTAAAAGAAGTGAGTCGCTGTATTGGCATGTAAGAGATCGCTGCCAAAGAAAAGAGGCAGAGGACAAATTGAGAGCCGATTGGTTTGTTTGAAGAAGTTTTCTAAAGACCCTGCTTGGAAAAGGAGTATGTGCAAGATGGTAGTAGAAGGATAAGGAGCCGCCGGTTTGAAGAGCTTGCCGATAGAAGAGATCCTGCTGAAATAGTTGATATCGATGTTGTCTTCCTGATCTGCTACTGTAGCAGTGGGAGCTTCGTCAATCTGAAGGAGTTAGAAGGGATTCGTAGAACTGAAGCAAGGAAGCTGTCTGTCAAGAGATGGGACTGTTAGAGATTCAAAGCAAAGATATCATTGTACAAAGGAGGCCTGTCAGATGCTGCCGCAGTTCATATTTTTGAAGGTATCGCTATGCAAAGAAGGGACTGCCTACCTAGAAAAGATGCAGCTATCGTCCTGAAGAAGCCCGCCAGGATGGAGAAGATAGCAAAATTGGCTAGGGTGGAGATTCTTGTTTCCACATTTGGCATCACAAAGGGAGAGTTCAACAGCAGAGATTTTGTTAAAGCCCGCAGACAAAGAAATTACAGTTTATTACAGCAGTGATAAGGAGAAGCCGCTGCCAGAGGAGATCGTTGGTTTGGAACCATGCAAAGTAAAAGGGAGAGTAAGAAGGTATGCGAAGCTGCTGATTTCTATAAACGAAGGAGGATTTGAGGAGGAAATCCTGTCACCATTTGTGACAGACGTCAAGAGCCTACTAGGATCCCTGAGCACCAGCAGTGTGACTCTATGGGAGCTGCTGAGAAAATACAAGTGTTGAGCCCCTGAACCTACAATGGACTGGTAACTAAATGTGCTAGAGCTCGTGGTTAGAGCATCCCAATTGCAGAATGGGATTTCTTAGGTTTGATTGCTAGATCTAGATGAAGATTTTAGATGCCGCAGCATCAGTGAAAGAAACTGAGAATTTGTGGTAGAAATTAAGGGGGAGTATTTGTAGGCATTAATTTCTACCAATAAACGAATAGGTTTGTCAACAATGCATTTAATACAGAAGCTTCTCGCTCTTTATTCTAGACTCTTCTCCAACCGACTTCCACCGACATCAAACAAATTTCATGCATGTATTTTGTGACTGTAATAGATTCTGGAGAATTCCTAAGCCCTCTATAAATAGAGGCAGACGTATTGTGGCTCTTCACTCTTTAGCAGGGTCCAGCTCCGCAGAGCTATTATAGGATATAATATATGTAATGTTTATTGATAATTTAATATATTGTGCTCTGTTTCTGTTCTGCTCTCCCCTGTTCTAACACACAGGCATTGCGGATTTCACGCCCGACTCTTCACTCTCCTTCCACGCTAGTAACCATGAATGATAACTCTGTGCTCAGGCCAAAAACAGGTCGATCACTGCCTCCTTATGCCGTGTTTATTCCAAAACTCGACGCACAAGCATAGGAACATTAACAGCTCTGATACCATATGTGGGAATAAATCTCAATGTCATTAATTTGATGAACATGAGATACATATATGAAAAAGAAAATGGAGTGGTTGAACGAGTATAGGATGGTGGAAGCGGTTGAAATAGTTTAACTGCATACACCCGCGCCATTTGCATACACCCGTTCCATACACCCACACCAACTGCATACACCCGTTCCATACACGCGTGCCAGTTATACAATGTAATATTGCCAACAAAAATCAGTGATATTTTAGGCACAATTTATCTACAAATCCTAACATGACCTTCTATTTCTAATTTTAGATTTTGCGTTCTTTCAAAATACACATCGCCTCCACATTTTCTTTATCAGATAAAGTAGGCATATTTTCTATGACATATTAGTTTTAGCACAACCAACTATTGAGTAACAACAAATCACTACTCTTCTTGAAAATTGGGAATTCCTATTCTAAGGTTCCTTTTAAGTTAGGTCTTGATCATGAAGGATAGCTTAGTCGTTCACGTAAACTTGTTTAACAAGAGGCTTGGATTATTCAAATATTCTAGAAAATATATTCAATATATGCAGTTTCAAATAAGGACATATATTTCTTAGAATTCAAGGTCAATTACATGTTATTGCATTATTTATTTAGTATATATGTACAATTATTGTGCTCTTTTAAAGATTTAAAGTATCGTAAAATAAATAGAAAAATATTAGGGTTAAGAGAGAAATTAAAGAATAAACTTAAATTGAATGGAAAAAGATAGATATCATTCTATTTATTAATTTTGAAATGGTTAGGAAAAATCAAGGTAACTAGTACTAAAGTAATCAATATTCATCAAGTCACTATTAATTACAATGCAATCATCAAAGGAAATTTATAATTTTGAGATTTTTAAGCCACATCAAACCAAATCACCGTAAAGCATGTACAAATTTAAGACAAGACTCTATTCTATAACACTATAACACAATTGATTTTACCAATTTATTCAACTCAAATAAATAAAAAGACATACCATCTCTAATGATCAAAACCCATATGCATGAAATAGGCATAATCCTTCAATATTTTATAAAGTTCTCACAAAGTAGAGTAGGAAAATCCACATTGAAGTTGTATTAATTCCTTGCAAAAAAAAAAGGTTTTTTATACTTAACAATTTCCAAATACCCAAAATATATAAGAATCATGCATTCCATATCTTGTGGATCTAAAAAAATTAATTGAGAGTTCAAATTGGGTGATCAACCTTTATATAAAAATAGACTTAACTAAACTTAACAACTAATTCCTTAATTGAAGCGTAGTTAGAAATTCAACACCATATTGGAACTTTACCACTAGGACATTGATTTATAACAAAATTGGTTAAAATAATAAAGTTTAATTATTCAATCACTTATCACTACAAAATCTTTCTAGAAAAAATATTAATAACTTCATTCATTGTGTCCATGGAGATTCCCTTGTGATATTTAAATTTTATCCTATGATAAAATGTGAATTTCTCTAAATTTTCAAGAAAGCCACTAAAGACAACAAGCTAGATTCATAAAGACTCCAAAGATTTCCCTTTTATGCCATCGTGCAGTCAATGGTCATTTGATTGAGTTGATTGTGGAGAGACTTCTCAAACTCTTTGATCATCTTGCTCAACAAAGCCACCAAGGAAGGGATTTTTGAGAAAGTGCATCCTAAAATTTTCATAAATTGCTCTATTTTAACCATTGCCTATTCATCATGTCCTCTGTTGTTGTACCTTGGTGATATTCAGATCTAAATTCTTGAGGTTGAGTAACACTTGATTATTGATAATGTTGAGGCAACTTACATTATTTTTCTCAAAATAATTCATTACTTTCTTCATGTTGATGGCTTCATATTTGGGGGAGGGAGGGATCCTGAATACCCTCTGAATCATATTTGGGTTGATATAAAAAATGACCTCTCGAGATGGTCCTAATTTATACCTCTATTTGTGGTTGTAATATTGAGCACATGTCAATACTAGTTTAGAGTACTGCAATAAAGATGGGAAAGAAACTACCTCCACCAACTCAGAGTTAGCCAAAGGTATCTTTGGTTGATCTCTTTGCTTCATTGTTGATTCTTCATTGGAACTCATCCATGTCTACCTGTTCCTAAATCTGTAT
This sequence comes from Sequoia sempervirens, assembly GCA_007258455.2. Lineage (NCBI taxonomy): Eukaryota > Viridiplantae > Streptophyta > Pinopsida > Cupressales > Cupressaceae > Sequoia > Sequoia sempervirens. Next base: position 35,658 of record VDFB02365226.1, read on the forward strand.
CTCCTATATCTGAGTAAGGAGAAAACATCTTGAATGGAGGGTGGTACCCCTTGTATTGGTGCTTCATTTTGGTACCTTTTCCTTTTATATTACATAAACATTAAAATATTGAAAAAAATAATTGAAATATCTAAACCAACAACCTAATCATACTTTGAATATAGGCTATATTAAGCTTTATTACAATGTATGGATTTCAAATTTCTACTTAACCAAAGTATTTCTTTATCAAGTATCAGGCCTCGGTGATGCCCTTGGTAGCTTACCAAAAATATTAGGCATTCAAACCAAACTTACCTTGAACACTGCTATTGCAAAATATATGTTAAATTGTTTAGAATAATTGGGTTTTGGATTTCGGGTATGTTGCTTGCTTTTTATTTCATATTATACCACAAATATTAGGAGAAACATTTGCTAGTTGATTCTTGATATATGTTTTAGCAAAGTAAATGGTACAGTTGGGTGTCAGAGTTTGGGGGAAATGCTTATCCTCTTACTCCTTTAAGATTTTAATTGTTAAGGCATACACTTGATTACAAATACCTAATTACCTTTCACAAAGTAAAAGGAATTATTGTTAGGTGTTGGAGATTGAAGATACCACTTAGTTTTAAGGATTTCTTTACCAACTAATAAGGTGAAGGCTTGAAGCTTGATTCCCAAAATAAAAAAATGTTTCCTTAATGAATTTTCATCAAGGGTTGGTATACAAACATATTTTATGTTCTTTTGAATTCTTCTTGAATATCAAGTAAGGTTTACTTTCAGATCTCGACAAGATGAAAATGTTCAAACAAAAGCACAAATTTTCCTCAGGTTTCAAATCTCAGGGATCTGACTTAACTCTTGCTTGAAGTTTTTAGGATAAATGTTAAAGGATCTATTTAATTTTTGACATCCAAAACTGTTCAAATAAATATTTTAAAGGAATTTTTCATCAACTACTAGGATGGCTTGAGTTTTGTTGGTAACTATTCAACCATGAATACACAAAGGAAATCAAACTCTGTGAAGTTAAAAATATAGATACTACTTTGATTATGGAGTACTAGAATCTCATAAAATATGATCCATTGAAATAATCCCCCATTCAAGAGATAAAGATAGAAGGTCTCTCTACTACTCCATTAAAAGAAGTTGCTCCATTGAAAGAAGCATTAGCATAATACTACCATAATCCCACCTCAATGCTAAGAGATATATTAAGACTAACTAAAATTGAACGCAAAAGTGTGTAATGAATTTATAATTTGAATTAGGTCCAAAAGATGTACAAGAAACTAAAAAAGAGTGTGCATCAAGGCACACATGTATAAGGAAATAATCATAAGGATCTATTGTTGCGATGAATAATCAAGGCAACAAACACATGACACAAGAATCACGAGGATCCATAGATGTGATGGAAAATCAAGGCAATACATAACCCCTAATTACACTTTATAATTTAGTTTAAGTATAAAATTCCACCCAAGTAAAGAACAAATTCAATTTTTATGACACTTTATATGAGTGCATTTACAAACTTATTTGTTTTTTTGAGTTCTTACAATTTTATGTCATGAGGTGGATAAAGAAGAAATAGATTAAGTATATCTTTCAAAACTCAATAAAGGGACAAAAAACTTCAAATGAAAACCCTCATTAAAATGATATTCTCCCCCTCCCTTCTCCTCACCCATAGTTTGCAAGTTATTGCAAAATGAAAGAAACCACGATTTTACAAATAATGATAAAATGTTAAAATCTCCCCTTTGTACAACACTTGTTAAATATGGAAAATAAATCTCCTTACAAAATTTAACTATAAATTGTTACAACAAATATCGATGAATAATGATATGTTTTACTATTGTAACAATAAAGATTAGACAATGCTAAATTGGAAATTCTAACTGAGTCGATGAGCTTTGCTAGGATTTTCTTGTGTTTGCAATCATTCTTGGCCCCTCTTGCATCATACAACACTCTTTGCGTATGAATTTTTTATTTTCTTATGTGTATGACCACATTTACTACAGTTTTTTTTGTTTTAATATGCATTCAATCGACTCTAACCCAATAGTTCATGTTGGTGTTGGTGGTTCGACGACTTTGCTCAATGGATACTCCTTTGAACAAATGACCCTAAAAATTCGTTCCAGAAGTGTTTCATAAGCTAAGTCTTTTGACTGCCCAGCTGATGTGGTTTTACCTTTGCCTGATTTTGATTTTGCTTGTCAATGGCTTGAGCAACATACCCTTGTTGGGTATTTTGTTGGGAGGACTCCCCCTGAAAGTGTGCTTAAAGAATGGGTCAACAAGGCTTAGGTCCCTCATGGGGTCTATCTTGATATGGTCCAAAATTTAACCAAGGGTTTCTTTTTGTTTCATTTTGTGGAGGTTAGTCATGTTCAGGAAATCTTGAACCATGGTCCTTGGTATGTTAGGTCTTCTTTGTTGGTTTACCAAGTGTGGACCCAGGACTTCACTATCTCGGATGACACCAAGTTGCGGGTCTTGGTCTGGATTGAATTTCTAGGTTTACCTTTGCCTTGTGTGCCTTTTTTAAATTATATTGTGTCTTCTCTGGGGAGGGTCATTTGTATTGAGCCAGATAGGTTTTTTCTGGCATGACCATAGAAATGGGTCTGTGTTGAAGTGAACCTTTCACAAGATTTGAAAGAATCCATTGACATTCAAATTGGAGCTCTCTGGTATACCTAGAAGGTCACTTATTTTAATTTTCCTAACACATGTTATAGGTGTTAGTTCATAGACCACAAGATCAAGGACTACCCTTTAGCAGTGCCTCATACACCTTCTCTGCCATGAGAGTCTGAAAAGTCTCATCAGGCAGATGATTCTGTTGGAAAAATTGATGAAAAATGGACCATGGTTATGAATCATAAAAATAAGTCCAGTGGCTCTAGGTCAGCTTCCAAAGCCCTTGAGCCAGCAAAAAATGTTTCAAACCCTTCGGTGAAGGGGAAAGAGACTCCAATTAGGGCTGATAATATTCTAGCATGGCCTAGGCTGAAGGCTACACCTTAGCCTGTTGTCATTATGATAGCACAACCAAATGCTTCTCCTCTCATGTCGAGAGCTCAAAGGCGATCTCACAGTCCTTCTCTGCCATTGGATGAAGGTGAATTTGTGCAGGAGAAACATAGATTTTCTTTTTTGAATATTCAAATTGGGCTAGTTCTGCTAGAGTTTTTGCAAAATTGCTTCTCGTCTTTGAATGAAGAGGAGCCAGACTTTGATGATATGGAGGAGTTTCACTCATGAATTTCCTCTTATGGAATGTTTGAGGTTTGAAAAACCTCTCCAAAAAGTATTTTTTTAGGGACACTTTGAAGAAATACTCTGTTATTGAAGTGCTTTGTCTCCAAGAAGTTAAAGTTTCTATTTTTTTGCTTGCATCGGCATGTCACTCTATTTGGCTAGCCAGTCAAATGTTTTGTATCGATCATGAAGCTGGGCATGGCAGAGCTGTCACCCTTTTGTCCCCATGGTGGCACACTTGTGTGGTTGACCACGAGTCTTACCCCACACATGACTTGTCTGGATCCTTCTCAACATTGATAATAATTCCTTTGGGATTATTAATGTTTATGCTTCTAATGATGTTATGGAATGATCTGTGCTTTAGTGTTGGATTACTAATTCATTGCAAGTTTCTACTTGGTTATTGTGTGGGGATTTCAATATGGTTGAGATGGCCTATGATAAAGATGACTCTTTTCCATTCTGATGGGCAGTTGGTGAAAGGGAGGCATGGTTTTACATGTGTAATAAATTAGGGCTCTTTGATCCCAATATTGGCCACCACCATTCTCATTCCCTCTAGAACACTTGGTGTAATTATAGGGTTGGCTCTAACATGATATTTAAATGCCTTGATCATGCTATGATCTCAACTCAATCTTTTTTCTCTTTTGATAGCTTTTCACTCCTGGTTAAGCCGTTAGTGGATGTGACTTTGTTAGATCATTTCCCCATTTCTTTTTGCATTGAATGAGAGACAAGACAACCTTGGGCTTGCAAAATGTAGTTCTTTTTGAACATGTCTCTGCTTTGTCATCAACCCACATTGGCCCACATTTGTAGAGTCTAGAATTTGGAGTGTAGGCCAATTCACAATACAGGCTGTATTAATTGGTGGAATGATGCAATCACTTGGACGACAAGATTGTTCATATTTATGGGTGCCAGTTAGCCATTTTTCACTAGCTATCTTATGAGGCTACCACAACTAACTTGCACTCAACTGCCAAGGCTCTGGTAGCTAGCCCTTTCTCCCCATCATTACAAGTCAAGGTGGAAAAATTAAGACACAAAAAGCAAGTTGTAGACAATTATTCTGCCAGAGGTGCACAAATCAAAGATAGATTGCATTAGTTAAAGATTGGTGACTATGCCTCCAAGGTTTTTTTTTCTGGCTCTGCATGCCTGAAACTCATCTCCAGGCATTAAAAAAATTAAAAATGGAATTCAGGTGCTCTCTGAGCTACTTGACATTCTCCAGGCCTTTGTTCGACATTATGAACAAGTTTTCACTACTCAGGAGTTTATGCTTGAGCGACAACAAGCCCTTGAGGATTGTCTTGCTGTTGTGCCAAATAGGCTATCTTTAGCCCAAAAATCCTTTTATGATCAATTACTCATAGTTGAAGACTTAAAGGAAGCCGTTCATTCCATGGCTAGTGGTCCAAGGCCCTAGAGATTGATGGTTTCCCTTGTGAATTTTACAAGGCCCTTTGGGAATGTGTTGGGCATGACTTGCATAAAGTCTATCTCGAGGATTTTCATTCCAAATCCCTGGATAATTTAATAAACAAAGAAAATATTAAATTCATACCTAAGTTTGGAGATCATGAGGATATTTGTAACTAGTGGCCTATCACACTCGTCAATGTTTCTTATGAAATCATCACCAAAGCTTTGACTTTGAAGATTTGCCATCTTTTACCTCAGATTGTGCACCTAGAGAAAACTGGGTTTATCAAGTCCAGATTTATCTTGGACAATATCACTGCTATGTGGGAAGGCATGGAGTGGGCTAGGCGTTCATACCAAAAAACTATTTTAATCAAAATAGACTTTGTTAAAGCTTATGACTACGTTGGATGGCCTTTTATTTTGGCCATGCTGAAAGCCTTGGGGTTTAGGCCTAATTTCATTTAGGTTGTCCAAATGCTCTTCTTAGACGCCTTTGCTTGTATCACCATTAATGACGCCAATCTCTTTCCTTTGGGATTTTCCACTTCATTCGACAAGGATTTCTGCTTGCTCCTATTATTTATGTGTTTGCTGCCGAAGGATTTGGCTATCTGTTTGTCAATGTGATTTCTCAACAGCATGTCAAAGTTACTACTTTGCCTAACTCCCAGGCTCAACTAGTTAATGTCCTTTTTGTTGATGAATATTTCTTTACTCTTCTAGAGGAATAGAATAATATTAAGGCGACCCTTGAATGTCTTAGCATTTTTTTCCTTGCGTTTGGCTCCACCATTCAGTGGCATAAAACTTTGTGCTACAAACAATCTATATTTCCCACTCCTCACTAGCTTCAACAATACAGTTGGAAATAGATTGGGCTAGGGGAAATATTTTGATTTTTGGGAATTCCCTTTGCCTTCCAGGCTTCTCCAGAAAATTTGTGGAAAGCTATCCTCTCTAGGACTGAGCCTATTGGATTACCAAGCCTCTTTCTCTACCAGGGAAGTTCCAAGTGTGCTCCAAGATTTTAGCAGCCACACATGTCTACTACTCCTCTTGTCGAAATTTACGTATGCAAACTTGAAAAGTTGCTTCGGGACTTTCGAAAGCTACATATGCCAAGCTTGAAAAGCTGCTTCGGGACTTTCTTTGGGCCTTTGCGGAGTCCCACAAAGGGTTTCACCATGTTTCCTAGGAATTTTGTTACCATTCCAGAGACTCTAAAGGAGTTGGATTTCTCTCCACTCAACGAAAACGGACTTCCTTGTGTGTGAAATGGATAATTCATGCTCTTACTAAAGATGAATTTTGGAAAATTCTCCTTAGGAATTGCATTCAGTCCAATTTTCTTGTTCACATACCTACCTAGAAGGGGATTGGCTTTCAAACCCTTCCAGTCATGAAGGAACTAGTTCAAGTGGCCAAGAGCATTTGGATTGCTTGGGAGACGGTTAAGTCTTAGTGCCAACTCTGGCTTCTATGATGGGATTTCACTCAATCAATAGAATGTTTGGTTATCGCCTCTCTTTGATAGTAATGGTCAGCCACTGTCTAAGTTGCCTTGGCTTAAAGTGATAAGATTCCACAAGAAAGACATTCAAACTTTGCAACAAGTGTTTCAAAGATCCACAATGCACATCATGCCATGGGATGATTTTCATGCCCTTTACATGCTTCAAAACTAGGACCGTGATACTTATGATTTTTTGGTGAATGCTATTCTTGTAGATATGCTTCAGAATTAGGGAATTTGTGGGTCCATTCCCTAGTGGAAGGACTAGAAGTGGTACCTAGACACCCCTTTCAGGAATTACAAGCCTAGCTTGGTGATAGATGGATTTCATCACACTTTCCTATGATTGAAAGTCTGAACCAGAGGTGGCTTCTTCAATCTCTCACTCATTTCTTGCGAAAAAGATTCTTTGCCACTTGGTCTACAAGTGTTGAGCTGAAACTTACCCACTTTGCTTGGTGTATTCTTTTCCAAGGCTTACCTGTGGGTTCTCAGCTTCTTCACTTGGGGGTTCATAACCCTTGTTTCCCTTTTTGTGGGCAAGCTGAGTCTTTTAAGCATTTATTTTGGTTTTGCACAAGAGCTCAATAGTTTTGCAATGAATGCCTTTGTTGCCTAAGGTCTAGCCTAGTTTGATAAGATTAAAGCCGCTTGTAGCAGGTCGTTGAAGTGGTGAAGTGCAGGGATGGCTATGGAATTTAATTGGCTACCTTAGATTAAATCTTCATGCTTGACCAAAATGCAAATACCAATAATGTAAACCAAAATATAAACCAACAAACAATCAACAATGGTGAATCCCCCAACATGCCAAATTGGCCAAATTTTTACATGCAAATCAAATTACATGGAATTCTAAACTAAACTACATGTAATATTTTGAATTTTTTTTTTTCTGCATGACTCTGATACCATGTTAGAATTTCTATCCAAGATCATAACAGCAAAATCCTTGTGCTTTCATAGAAAACACTTGCACAAAATGAACCTAATTCACATTATCAAAGAGATTGATAAAAGAGTTGATTAAAATGTACAATAGGATCTTGCATAAATAGATAAGGAAGAGACAAATGTGGATTGACAAGTGCCCCATGATGTGGCACAAATAAGTAGACAAGTGTCCTATAGGTGTCAACGTTTGGATCACTTGGAATGTACAAACCAACGACCTATTTGACTGAGTCATCAACCTTGGTCATACGTGTTGAATGACCACAAAAGTGACCTTTGAGGTGAGATGGAAAGTCTTCCAACCTCAAAAGATATGCACATCAGATTTACCAAACAACTAGGTAACTTCAAGAAGCCTAAAAGGTTGCACATGTCTAACCTCATCAACCTAAGTACACTTAATCTATACTGAATATATAAATTATTCACTTTGACAATAGGGAGGTCAATATAAAAGGTTGGAATTTTAAGAAGTCCTTTCCCCCTACAAAATTCTATAAATTGGACTACAATGATAAGTGAAAACTAATTTAAAAAGAAAATTAGTCTAGGTTGGGAGGTTTTGGGATCCTAATGATTTTCAAACTAAGGCATCATAAAATTTATGATCTTGATCATTTTGTTGATCTATAGTTTTAAATGTTCCCTACGCTTTATTTGGATAGATATTATTCATTCTTAAAAAATGATGCACTGAGAATCTATGGTTTGCATTTAAATGGAAAATGATTTACATTGAAGAACATTTAAAGTTTATTATGCTCAAACTAAATTAGGGAAGAAAAACCTCTTAAATATCTTAGAGTTTTGATGGATCACATTGAATTGGTTGAACTGAAGCAACCCTTGTTCTACAAATCTTTGAAGATCAAAAGAAAAAATATAAAACTTTTTTTGTCAAACTTTGAGTATGTGAAAATTTGTAATTGTGATTTATTTTGAAGTTGCAAGGGTTTCAAATCAATTGAACTCAATACCATTTATAGGAAAAATGATTAGGGTGACCACCTAGATGCAATTTATAACCTTTAAATCCTAGTTTTTAAACTATTGCTATGGAGGAGGGGTAGGTGAGAAGCCAAAGTCATGTGCAAAGACTATTTTAGGATTCAGTAATGAAGTAAACAAGATTTTGAAACAAATATAAGTAGTCTCACTTAATTCCATAATTTTGCAAAATTTCACATTTTGATCTTTTTTATATATTTTTATCAACTTGTAGGAAAATGATGCACAAGTGGATAGAACTTTTGGATTATCTTTTAGTGACAAATTGGTTTTTAGTTCTACATCAAAACTTCACACAAACTGAAAAGATACTTTGTAAAAGATGTTGGGATGACATGATATAGAGAGAAAACAAAACCATGTCTAACAGTAAGGATCCTACAACATCCTATTACTAACAACTTTGAAACTTAAGAAAATAAACATAACTTTTGTATATAATGTAAGGACATTAGAATGCATAAAACACACATAATTTTTGCTATCTAGTTAAAGTTTCACATACTTTGGAATAAGCCACTTTCAACATTAAACAATCCAAAAATAATTTTGCAGAGAGGCCCCACATATCAAGAGGTAAAGCAACAAGTCTAGAAATCTGATACTATCCTAAAAGTCTACAAAATTAATAAGACTTTAGGTTTTACAAGTACTTTTTCCTTGATTTTTTTTCTGTAAATGACATCAGCATATGAATGCTAACCATCATTTGACTTTAAAGAAAATTCCCACCAAAGGGAGGGAAAAAAACAAAAGGAATGAAAGCCCAACTCAATAAAAAACAAAACAAGATGTGTGTAAGACGCAATGATAATTTGTATGAAAATTAAATTTCCAATAAATTTCAAATATAAGAATATTTTAGCTATATTTAATTTTTATAAATTCAACTATAATTATTTTTCTTAAACCAATTTTAAGATCTAAGACTTTTATTATTATATACTTATTTGTTCTAGGTAAATTTTGTGTGGTGTATTTATTTCCCACACAATTTGTAACACTATATTTTTTAACAAACAGGCCATATTTGTTTTGGCTTCATATAGATATTAAATAGGCAATCACCTCTTAAAAAGGCCACGTTAGTTGTGTTTAACTTGTATTGAGGGAGAAGATTCCGCAATTCCCAACTGGCAAATGGAAACAATTTAGTAAGGAAAAATGTCAAAAGAAAATTTCAACGTGGAAGGCATTTAATGGTAAAAAATACACCCCAAAACCCTACAAAATGAGAAGGTTAAAGATGATAAATGGCATAGGCATGATAGCTTTTCTTGCAGGCAGCCTCTGTTTTTGTTTAGACATTTAAAAAGGAAGCAATGGCTACAATGGAACACAATGCTCAGTCACAAGCTGTTAATGGAAGCGTAAAGAATTTAGTAGACGTTGGCCTCCAGAAAATTCCAGAGGCTTATATTCGTCCAGAAAATGAACGCCCAACAGCCACTCCAGTTTACTCCGAAAGTATTCCCGTTATAAATCTCCACGGCTTTGATGGCCACAACAAACCAAGTGTAATCAATGCCATTAGCAAAGCGTGTGAGGAATGGGGCTTCTTTCAGGTTTCTCTCTTTTCATCATCTTTCTTTTTCATATTCTATTTCTTCATATGATTGTTTTTAGTTTAACTGTATATAGTTTTTAGATTACTGAATGTGATCCCCCAGTACAAATTCAAAATTTAATATTTTGGTTCAGGTGATCAATCATGGAGTTCCAGACAGGGTGATAGAGAGAATGGTGAAGGCCCACCACTTGTTTTTTGAGCAGCCAGAAGAGGAAAAGTCCAATTACAGAGCTGAAGGCCATGAGAAGCCTGTTGTATATGGAACTAGCTTCACTGCAAAAGGCCAGAAGGTTCTCGAATGGAGAGACTTTCTCATGTTTATCGTTACAGGAACCATTGATGCCCAAACACTTCAGCATTGGCCTCCGGTCATTCGGTAAGCAATTCCTGATAACTTTTAAAAAAGTATACTCTGTCATTCTCATGTTGGTAATCAGATGATTTGTATTGTAATGTAAACTTTGGTGTGCAGAGATTCAGCTTTTGAATACGTGACTGAGGTGAGAAAGCTGGCAACAAAGCTTCTTTCTGCTCTGTCAGAATGTCTTGGAATGCCTGATATTTTACAGAGCATAATGGGTTATGAGAGATTACTCTTGAATTACTATCCTCCATGTCCTAACCCAGATATGACATTTGGTGTGAGTGGGCATTCTGATGTGGGTTTAATCACAGTCCTCCTGCAAGATGATGTGGGAGGGCTTCAGGTCTCACATAATGGCCGATGGGTTGCAGTCCAACCAATTTCCAATGCTTTTGTCATTAATGTGGCAGACGCCTTGCAGGTATTACATACATATTACATATTTCAGTCAATCATTTATCAGTACAATTGGGTATGTTTGAATTAGAATATTTTAAGTTTTGATTTGTTTAGATCGATTTTAGGAAAATTCACTGTCAACAATTCACCGTCAACAAATTCATCTCTAACAATTCATCGTCAACAATTCTTGTCATAACAAATTCATCTCGTAGAAAATTCACCACCAGCAATTCATATCATATTACTGGTGGTGAATTTTCCACGAGATGAATTTGTCATGACAATGAATTGTTGACAATGAATTTGCGTGAAGACATTTAGATCATATTAATAAGTGAATCTAATTGAAAAGTTAGTATAAGAATTGATATACTATATCAGATAACTGACCTGAAATTCGTGGCAGGTATTAAGCAATGGAAGGTTTCAGAGCATAGAGCACCGTGTTGTACCCAACTATAATCAAGCCCGAATATCCATTCCATTGTTTTGTGCTCCTGGTAACTCCACCGTAATCAATCCTCTCTCTGAGCTCATTAATGAGCTGAACCCTTCTAAATATAGATCATTTACGTTTGGGGAGTATGTAGCCTATTTTCATAATCGACCTCATTCAGGAAAGGCTGATAATTTGGCTTTTGCAAGACTGGACTAAGTGTGTATTCAAACAACCACGACTGTTATTCAGTTTTCATAGAATTATTTAGTATGCTAGAACAAAAGGATAAATGAAATGTCTATTAGATCAATTCATAGGTTGAAAATTAATGAACAATATTGAGTTCACCGTTGTTTAATTTATTATTTGGTAGGTTCCGTGTAAGGTGGTTCTATATACTTATCAGAGTGTGGAACTGGTTTTCTGTTATCTTTGTTCATTTACAATGAGGGAGGTGATCTTTTGGAATAGGTGTTTCTTGAATGCATTTTGACTTTATTGTTCTCATGTTCTACACTAAAATGGTGGTTTTCTATTGTAATCATCATATCTCCGCTATTAAAGTATTGGTTGCCTGCAAACCATTAAACATAGATATCTTAACATTCATTTTAAGGAAAAAGAGGTTACATAAAACGAATAATACATTAACTCAATATAATTCGTAATATATAAACACATTAATATAAATATAATAGTTATCAATTACAATGGTTTTCATAAATGACAATTATTTTATATTATCTCATTTATATTTTGATGTGTTGTTGGTGAATGTATTTGCTTTGTTAAATTATAATAGTTATTGTTTTAAATATTACTCTTCAAGATGATGTGGTGGTCTTTATTGAAAATTAAAAATTTGAATAGTAAGAAAATTTGTAAAATTTATTCATGATTTTTGAGAAATAGTGAAAATAAAATATTAGAAGAATATGTTGTATGATAATTTGTCAAGTGAAAGACACAATTTGACAAATGAGTGGAACGATAGGGTTTTAGGAATAAGAAATTGTGTAGATCCAACAAATAGAAAATATAGTTTAGTAAACCGCACCACCCCCCTCTCCCTACCCCCCACCTCCCCCTCACCCCCCACCTCCCTACAAGATATTTTCTAAAAATAAAAAAAGACAAATAAAATTACAAAAAATATTAAAATTAATAAGAAGATTCCAATGAAATAACAAAGACACCAAAGATAAGAAAAGACTTAATTGACATTGTGTCAAACATAAGAAAAAATGCAATAATAATTTCAAATAAAACATAAGAAACTAATAAGAAAGTATTTACTCCTCCCAAATTTTAAAAGTTAATAGTATTTTTCTTTTTAGTATAAGTTTATAAAAAAATTCACAAGTTCAATATCCAATAACATTACCCATACACATTTTTATATCAATGTCTTGGTGAAATGGTGAGGAAAAGGGGGAGATCCCAAAATAGGGTGTCCTAGGTCCTTCATACAAAGAACTAAGACACTAAAGGTATCCCTCTTCCCACAATTTCATTAAACCTAAGAGATTGCAAGGTGTAGAGATTCACTTTCAACCCTAAAGCGAGCCAATCATACTTGAATCTCTAGGTTCCTTAGGAAAATAAGATTTGGAACTAAATGAAAATGATTTGATGCAACTAACCCTGATGAACAATATGACCTATATGATAAAATGCAAGATCTCAAAGCTATAAGAATCAAACTATCAATTTGCAGACAAATTTGATAAGGATTTTGACACATGTACCTAGCATTAAAATTTGGTTCTAAGCACTACTAGAGGACATGTTTTCCCTAGGTATCTTGGCTTCAGTTTGAAACAAGTCCCACTATCAGAAATATAAAATTAAGATTTGCAATCAAGTTTTTGTGGCTTGAAAATAATGATGACAACTTATGCAATGCTACAAAATTTCTCTTTGAGATCCATTTCAATCCTTCTTTCACCTGTAAATTTGCACATAAAAAGAGAATAAAAATTATTATTATTTAAAAAAAAAATAGAGGTTTGCCTTAGTCAAACCCTATATTTGGTAATTAAACCTTGATAAAATGATAATGAAATTTGATAAATGGAAGGAATGATGATTAACACTTGCTTGCTACAACTCACCAAACCTTTAATGGATTCCCTTAGAGGAATAAAATCAAACACATCACTCCAAAGAATCAAATATTTCTTTGCTTGATTTTTTGGATACGTGAATGCTTGGATGCTTTGGGATCTACAATAGATATTAGCCTTGAACACAAGATGACATGAACACACATAATCTTGAACATGATGATAGGATCTTGAATGTTGCAACAAATGACTAATAAATATGCTCTTGAATGCTCTTGACAATAATATTTGCTCATATGAAGTCTCCAAAAAGTTTGTTCCCTTTTGAATTGATAAAAAGACTATGTATTTATAGGTTTTTATCTAATTTCTCAAGAATTAGATTCCAAAAGCTAATAATTGCATGTAAAATTTGAATCATTAAAATACTGCCAAAAATATATTAAAATTTGGGATCTAGGACTTAAGGATGACCCATTCACCCTTGGGTGAATGGGTCTTGGCCCAAAATTCTAATAAACATTTATTTCAAGGTAATTAAAATATTAATTCTATTCATTAAATATAGGTCTCCCTTTTGGAAAATGAGAAAATAGGGCTTTAGAATGTGTAATTTGACAAATTAGGAGCTTAATTAAGTCCAATTAATTAAGGGACCCAAACATAATGTGAAATTGTATAGCTATACAATTTCCTACACTACACTTGGTAGCCATTGAGCAATATGAAAAATAATAATTATAAATAACTCATTTTCTAAACTATATTTATATCCATGTCCTTTTAAAATAGTAAAGTTTCAATATTTAGCATATATTTACCATAGCTGAAATTTTGTATGTTTTATTGGGACCATATAGGTTGGTATTGATGATCAAATTCTGTGAGACCAAATAGGTCAATAAAAATTAGAACCTATATTTTTTAGTAAGATAAGTGCAAGTATTCAAAACCCTATATACTATTATAGACTATATAGGTATGAAAACCTTAACAATACTATATACATTTCTAATATGATTATTTAAGTTTGTGCTCTAAATGTTAAAGCTCAACATCTAGTGTGTTTGAACTTTTAGGATATAGCTCTCTTTTCTCAACTCATTTTTAAGGTTTCCTTACAAATTAGGGTTTGCGAATTTAATTCAATTGTGGTTCAAATTTACTATAAGACTATCCTAGGTTATTCTAAAAACCTTAATTTGATTTCTTAGATGTAGAAAAGTTCTTAGCAATCACCAACAAGGTAAATTTAACTTACCCATTCTTGACTCTTTGAAACCCTAATTTATGTAGAAACAAATTTTCCAATAGCTCTATGTTTGATTGCGAAAAGGGATCTAGGTCCTAAGCCACACTCTTCCTAATTTTTGGAAGGATTAGAAGTGATATCACATCCACTTGACTACAAACCTAATAAGAGGAGTCAAAATGGTGGATCAAAGTTCTAATCCTTTTTTTTATTATTTTGTGTTTGTAGGGTGTTTGATTTGATGATTGATAAATTGAGTAAATTTGAAGATGCAATGATGTTCCTAAGAAAACTATTGAAAAGAAGAAAATATTGGGCATCCCTTTCGCTTCTAAGGTTTTGGACCTAAAGGGAGAGAGGCAATTACCTTACTCTTCACTCAAGAACAAACCCTTGATATTTCAATGCAAAGGAGATTCAAATCTTGCAAAGGGATGTCCTAGGGGATGAATGATCTCTAATGATGGGTTCACCACCAAGTGTAAACTTGGAAAAGACAATGAAATGGAAAACATAGTGTGAAATGAAAACTAACTCTAAATGACCTAAGAAAGTGAACAAAACGTAACAACAAGCTATGAAACTGAAAATGTGCACTTGGAAGACTAAAGAAGACAAAAGGGAGGTCTAGATCACTAAAAAATTACTATTGATGTTGACTAGGACTCATTCACCAAGTTGGGTGAATCAATCTAGTTATTAGGAAAATGTGCAGGAACAAGTTTCAGCCAAAAGGGTATCCAGATCTATAAAAATCTCTCTCATGCATGTACAGTGGGACTCATTCGCCAATAGTGTCGAATCGGTCGACTTCTGCCTTCTTGGAGGTTTTGAACTAGATTTTGTGCCTCTCAGCCTACTTTGCTGATTTTGACTAGTTTCCAAATTCAAAACTACAAATTTCCACCTGTAGACCTTCTCCAAGCTTCTCCAAGGCTTGATGACAACTTTTACAACTTTGAGGATTTGAAAATTTTTCTCCAACTTAGATTCTTGGTAAATCTGTAACCTAGCCTTGCAGATCACACACAAGAAGAGGAAAAAATGTTGTGGGGGTTAGTGAATAGCTGTTTTCCTTGGTCAAACCCCTTGTTGGTAATTAAACCTTGAAATGAAAACAAATGTGAAAGGAGAATGATGAATGAACAAAAGATAATGTTTCAACTCACCAAACCCTTACAATAAAGTGCTGGAATTATGCTTGAAATGGTTGCAATGGATGTGGTTCTTGACTCTTGCTTGAATGATGTTGAACTTGCTTGGATCATGAACTTTATATCATAATTGTTAGCACAATAACAAACATGAAGAATGCAATATTTGACATGATGAATGACACTTGAAGAATGCTCTTGAATGCTTGATAATATTCCCTTAAAATGCCTTGAATGATCAAGTGTGAATGCTCAAATTTTAGTGCTTTGGAATCAAGTGGTTGTTCATTGTTGTGTTCATTAGGGGTGATTGTAGAGTTTGTGGCATTGTCTAAAATGGTTGAGGTGGATTCTTTTGAAAGGTTATCCAAATTTTGCGTTGACATGATAGTTGGGTGTTCTTGTTTCTCATCTTTCTTTTGTGTGAATATGTATTCACCCATAAATGATGGTGTGAATTCTAATGATCCCCAATTGTCACCAAAGAATTTAGATTGCCATTCCTTATCGTTATGTTCAATTTCTATGTTGGAAGTGGGAATCAATGTTGTTAGAGGATTTGTAGCTCCTTTTTCAAGATGCAAGCAACTTTTAGGCTTAGGATTTGCTTCAATTTGATAATTTTTTTTATTATAGACATATTTCATTATACGATGAAGGGTTGAAGACACTGCATTCATCTCATGAATCCATGGTCTACCTAGAAGAAGGTTGTATGAAAGATCATAAGGAATGACATGAATAGGAGTTTGCATTTGAATTAACCACCCCAATTGTAATAGGTAAAGTGATTACACTGAGTGGTTGCTTTGTTGTATTATCAAATCCTCAAATAGATATAGAATTAGGTATGATTTGTGATTTGTCAACTTTTAATCGATCTAGGAGACTCACATCACACACATTAAGGGTAAAGCCATTATCTAAGAGAATGTGTTTGAAACCTATGTGATGGAATTGAGAAATTATCATAAAGGCATCATGTTGTTTTTGCAACTCCAAAGAAGGGAGCTCATATTGATGAAAAGTGATGTCAAGATTAGTTTGATTTGGTTTATGAGTTAAAGCTGCCACATCATTTAGAGTTGTACCATGAGGAGTTGCAATTTTTTGTAAGGTTGTTTGAAGAATATTGTTGTAATTTGGTGAGGTCAGAAGTAAATCCGAAAGGGAATTTTTGTAGGAGTATTCTTTAATTGTTCAACAAGATCATGCTCCTTTGTAGGTGGGTCATAATGAGGAGCACTAGGTAGGTTAGGTAAAGGTAATGATGGTGGAATTGGTTGTGGCAGTTGTGGGTTATTTCACGTGTTATATGTATGAGCAACAATATCATCACTAGATTGTTGTGATACATTAGTGTTACGTGGGTATAAAGTGTGGCGTGGTCGATTAGAGGGATGAAGTAGATGTGAGGGTGGGTAAAGGATAAGAACTTAGGTTTATTTTGAGTTTGTTGTTTGTGTGAAGGTGGGTAAAGTGTGTAACAAGGTTTATTGGAAGGTGGATAAAGGATGTAGTGAGGTTGAATATTGTTAACATCCCGTAACAAGTGAGATTCTTCATTGTCTTTGAAGGGGATATTATCTTTTTCTTGGGTCATATATCCTCCCTAGAAGGAGAGTTGTTAGGAGAACAACAAACCACATGTTCATGAAAATGAAGGTGTAGTTCATACAAAATAACTTCATCACATCCAAGGGAGTTATTAATGGTTCAATGCGTTTGATTATTGATAGTGGGGAGATTAGGGGAAGATTGTATTTGATTGTTAGTTTTTTATAAGGTTGAACATTCTCTCATTCCATATTGTCTACCATACTAGGAGGGCTTCTAATATGTTCATTGAAGGTTGAAATTGGAAAAGTAGCTTCATCACAAGTATGAGGAGGATCAAGGATTGAATTGATTTGCTCAATAAAGTTTTCTATAAGTGAAAGGAGACAACTAAAATTATCATGACTCTCATTGGTTATGTTTTCTAACAACATAGTATATTCTTCACAATTAGGAGAGATACTAGGAGAAGAATGAATGGGAATATCATGATAATTTATTACTTCATTGCTTTGTTCCCTAATATCTTCCAAAATAGGAGTAGGAAGGATCATAAAGAGGGTTGTCATAGACCTTAAAGTTTTTCTCCATAAAGTTTTTTGTAAGTGAAAGGAGACAACTAATATTCTCATCACTTGCATTTGGTACATTTTCTAAAAAGTTATCTTCATCACAACTAGGAGAGATACTAGGAGAAGAACAAATGTGATTATCATGATTGTTTATGATTTCATTGCTTTGTTCCCTAATATCTTCCAAAATAGGAGGTGTAGGGGAAGGATCATAAAGAGGGTTGTTGTAAACCTTAAAGATTTGTGTATTTAAGACCACACTATCATCCTCATCATTTATAATCTCATTCTTGTGTATTATAGTATCTTCCCAAAAGGGATGAGGGGAAGGACAAGCAAGATTTGCATGATGCTCAATGATTGTATCTTCTTTCGCCAAGATACCTTTGTCACTAAAAGGAGAGGTATTGGGATAAGATAAAATATGATCATCATGGTTATCTATGTTTGTATTCACTTGTATCACATCATCCACACAAAGAGGAAAGATAGGAGAGGGTATGAGGTTAAGGTTATCATTGCCATTTTCCCTCTCTTGCATGAATAGAATTTCATAACTAGGACATGTATTGAATGAATGATGATCATGCATATTAACTAACTTTATCTTTGCAAATTTTTTGAAAGAACAAACTATGCTAACCCAAAATGAAATGTAAAAGGCTGAAATGAAATGCAATTATCACATAATAATGGATTGATTATGCTTATGGGAATGCAAACTTGAAATTTAAATCATGCATGGAATAATGTAAATGAAGCTAGATTGGATGACATGGATGCTATAGAAATGCAACTAATTGATATAAATAGGTTAAGGAACCAAAAAAAATCCTATAAACAAGGTTCTAAATTCTGTAAAGTGTTGTTTTAGGGGTCAGAAGGGACTGAATTGCCTAGGATGGCAAATGAGTCCAAGTATGGACTTTTTTCAAAATTTTCAGAATTTTTTTGACTGATTTTAATGCTTTCAGAGTGCTATGATGCAGACCTAATTGAAAAATGCAGAATTTTAGAGAGTGGAAATGGATTTAAATGCTAATAATGCAACCTAAATGCACTTGTTATGAATGCAAAATTTAACACCTAACATGCAAATGAATCATGCAAACCCTAATGCAAGCTCAATGCAAGCCTAGATCTATGATGAAGGATTCCAAAACCAGTCAAGAAAGTGATCAAAAAGTAGGTTCACCAAAATGAACCATATATTTTTGGGTTTATGTACTTCTCTTGCGCTCTTAGGGTTTTCACCTAAAAGGAGAGAGATAAACCTTAAAAAACTAAGTGGTTCACTCAATCTAAGATATGCATGATGAAATTATGTCTAAATGCAATTTTCTAGATGCAACTAATTGATAATATTGATTGATTAAGTATGATAAACTATTGAAATGCAACTTGTTTGAAAACACATTATGTTATGTAGAAATGAACTAGAAATAAATGCAAAACTTAACATAAATGAATCAAACTGAAATTGTGTACCTGGGATCTTGATGAAGGTTCAAAAAGAAATCTGGAAGGCTATTGATACTGAAATTTAGGCCTGGTACAAATCATTCACCACTCTAGGTGAATCAGTCCCAGTTTTGGATGATTGTACCGGAGCCCATTTTAGCCAAATGGGTGTCCAAATCTAGAAAAATCTTTAGAAAAAATGTACAGTGGGACTCATTCACCACTAATGGTGAATTATTCCACTTTGGACTTTTTGAAAACTCAAAATTAGAATCTGTAGCTTTTAGATTGCTCAATCTATACCTCCAGGTGTCCAGATTTGAAATTGCCAAATTCGGGCCTGTAAGGGACTTTTTCTGATATTTTTACTTGAATGATGAAGAGGTGTCTTGAATAAATTTTCAAATTGATATCCAATGATTTGTAAGCTTCCAAGAGTCCTAAATCTGCAAACACACAAGAAGAGAAGAGAAAATGTTGAACATTAATGCATGGGGGTTTGCCTCGGTCAAACCCCTTTTAGGTAATTAAACCAAAATGATGAAATAATGGAATGAAAAATGAAAAAAGTGGAGATGATTACAATGTCATGATGATTTGATCTTGAAAGTATGCAACATAACATGAAGATTCAACCCTTGAATGCTTTAGAAAGCTATCTTGATGACTTCGAATGAAGAAACCTTAGCTTGCTTGACTTGGATGAGAAGATAGATGATGAATTAATGATGAGAGATGTAAGAATAGTTGTTAGATTTAAAATTAGGATAAAAAAACTTATTTATAGAAAATTATGCCTTTGTATCCCGATTATACCTCATCACAAGCCAACATGTAGAAAAATTAAAGTCAAAACCTAATTTTTCTTGCTCAAACCACAAAAATGACTCAAAATGGGACTCATTCACCACTAATGGCGAATGGTTCCCACCTAGATGGGAATAATTCTCCACTATTAGTGAATAGGTCCCACAAGGATAATTTATGCTAGCTAGAATGCCGAGAAGTAAGAAAATTAGGCTTATATGATGAGTATGTTGGTTATTTGATCAAATTATGCCTTGAGATGCACAATATGAGTTAATTGAGGCCTATTAGTGATTATGTAAATGTTTAATAGGGCTTGGGACACATAAATAAATGTGAAAGTATAATTAAATACACTTTATAACAATAAAATTAGGTCCACATAGCCTAGAAGGGCACAAAAACCAATGTGAATGTGCAAGACACACAACACTAGCTTATCATTAAGTTTCCATTAATAACTTTCTAGATTGATGTAATAATGTTATTAAACACATTTTATAATGTTGAATTAGGGAGAAATAAGTTAATTAAGTCTAAAAAAGTGTGAAAGTCCTTTATAAGACATTACAACACCTTTACAAGACGTTGTTAGAAGCATGCTATTTGATTTGCAAGGGTCCAAGACCTGGTGTGTATGCATAAAATGCCTCAAGAAACCTAAATCAAGGCCTCATTAAGTCCAATTAATCTCATGTCAAGGAAAGCATCCTTTTTTCTATGACACAAAAAGTTGACATAATTAAATGCTACAATAATGTTGACAATTTTTCTCCTAAATAATCTTAAATAGTTTTAGGATGCTCGGTTTTCTCAATAAAAGTGCTAGGATTCATTAGGTGTTCTTCTAGGATTTCAAATGATAAAATTACTAGCATTTATATGCAATTATTATAATTTTTCAAAAATCTAGTGTCAATAGCCATTGAGCCAAAAATTGAAATTGGAAATTCAAATAATAAAATACCAACATCAACATATTCAAATTGTAGCCAAAAAGAGGCAGTTTAGGGCGTAGGGTGCCCTAGACTAGACCCATTCTTTTTGCGGCCCAAAGTGTCCAAGGAAAATATTGAATGATTTTTTTTATTTCCCATTGTTATATTTTTTGAGGATATTTATAAAATGGGCAATTAAATGCATAATTAGGTCCAATAACGTAGAGGGAGTAAAACCTAGTGTGAAATTGTAATGGGTGACAATTTTTGATGCTACACTCTAATGAATCAATTCTCTTATAAAAATATATTCTGGCTTATAAAAATGAATATTTAATAAAACCAAGTTGTGTATATGTATAGGAGTGAATTTACACCCCTCTTGTAAATTCCCCTTTTACACTGTCTACTTTAGGAAAATCAATCCTAACTAAGAAATTCCACATCACCTACATTTGTAGTGCATCCAGTTGGAACTAATACTTTGTGTCGGTGGTAGAATTTCTATCAGGGATGCGTGCATGGTATACAAACACCTGCATGGTGCGCTACTATCCCTGATAGATTCTTGCCTCTAGAATTCGTAGAGAGGTTACGTTCTCCATTGGAAACGAACCATAAAATCTTCACACATTCTTGCTGAACTAAGAATGAATCTTTTCCTCCTAATTCTTCTTCAAATGCCTATCTTTCATTTTCATTCCATCCTCTTTGCAATTCTATTGAGCCTTTACACACTAATTCAATTTCATCTCATGATTCTTGAGCTTTTATGCATCTTCTCAACTTTGTGTTGCACTTTTACCACCATTGGAGCTATGACTTGGTGTCATGTGAGACTGCTTCGTCATTATTGTGAAAACATTGACCTTACCAAGCTTGCATCATCCTCTATGTGCTTTAGGGCACCTTGATTAAGAAGGTGATATTCTTTATTGATTTACATAGCATAGTGTTATTGATACTATTCAATATCCTTTCTAGTACTTTCTTTATCATATTTTCTATATCGTGGATTTTTTGTCTATCCATGGAGGTGGAAACACCAAAGTAGGGGTTTGACTATGGAAAACCCCTATACAACCCCAACCTTTTCCTCTCTTGGTTGTGTGTAGGTATGTGTTCGTGTGAAGCTTGCTGGTGAATTGGATTCTTTGTAACTTAATCTTCATCACCTTCATCCTTGTCACCTTCTATATCACTTTTCTAGTTTCCTTATTTGCTTGATTAATTATCATCTTAGTTAGTGCTTTAAACCTTAACTGCTAAGTAGTTAGTAGGATTCTATTCCTTTTATTGTGCCTTTGTACTTTCTATTCATATAGAAACCAATACCTTAGAGAGACGCCATCATGCTGCACCGTTGTCATTGACCTACTCATTTAGCTCCATCAAATATCTCAAGTTAGTAGAGTGGAAAAATCACTTGAGAGTTCTCTTCATTATCTATCCTTTACCTATAAGGTCTTATCCAACTTGCGGTAGACTAGGGCAGCCCTCTACTCCCAGCTCTCCTTGACCTGAAGCCTTGGTGTGGTTAGTCCCCCTCTTCTACATTTTGGTGAACCCGATATGAACAATGCCTATCTATTTCCTTGTGTTGAAATTTTTTCCCTATCACTCGACAATTGAAGAAAACTTAGGTGTTGTGAGGTTTTACAATCATCACAACCTAGTCTACAACCTCTAGGTACATTGTTTGGAGAAGTCTGCGACACCTACAAATGGAAAAGATGAAGGTCACCTCTGGATTTACTACAGGTTTTTCTACAAGTCTTATAGATGAGATGGGTTTCATTGATGAAACCACTCGTGTACCCACTCCCCTAGCATCCCCTATGGATTCATCTATGGATGAGGATAACGCTTTGTATATTCCTACAGAAAATATTTTAGCACTAGATAGGAGGTTGTTAGAGCTTGTGAATCATTTAGAGAAAGCACTAAATATGGAGAGATCCACTAGGCTTGGTAGTGAGGTGAGATACATGTTAGGTAGGGATTAGATGGGTATAGATTTCTTACCTAGCCTCACCAATCTAATTGAAGCACACATCCCTTCATATAGCACTAGATTAGGTACTTCTTGTGGGGAGGTGTTTGATACCTATGAAAGAAAAATAGGTGACTCGATGCCTATCACATCTATATACATGGTAGAAATGGGCCCCTTGATCATCATTTATTTTTATTTTGAGAGAGACCACACAATGAAGATGAGTAGAATATCCCTTGGTTTCAGCTTCACCCCTCCTACTACTCCTGGTGGTGGGGGCTTTGGTGGGATGAGCGATGGAAACTTTGGTAGAGATGGTGGCACTAGCGGTGGTGGCTTTGGCGAAGGTCATGGTAGTCGCTTTGGTGGTGGTCACAATGGTGGTTCTAGTGGTGGCAGTTCTGGAGGAAGTTCCACTAGACCTTTGTCATCTTCAAACCCTGTTATGAATGCTCTTCTTCAAAATATGGGCCAAATACAAAGCCAATTGGTGAACCTATCTCAAGCCTCCTCCTAGCCTATATTTTATCCCTTCTCCTGACATAGTCCATTATCGGTAACAATTTTGAGTAATCCTTTCCCACAGGGAATGGAGATTCCTAAGTTTGAAAATTATGGTGATAAAGGGGATCTGTAGAAGCATGTGTTAGCTTTTAATGCAATGTACACATATTTATTTCATCATGATGCTCTAATGGAAAAAATATTGCCCCAATCTCTCAAGGACACAACACTCAAATGGTACTATTCCTTGCTTGATAATTCTATATTCTCATTCAATCAACTCATAAATTAGTTTCTCTGTTAATTCTAGGCTAACATCGGTCTAAAGATGACCTTCTCGGATCTCGTCTGATGTAAGAAAGGAGAACACAAGAAGATAACTAATTTTATTGCATGATACCAAGCATTCTTTTCACAAATCTTATACCTTCTATCCGACTCAGACATTCAAAAGGTATTCATAGGAAACTTGCTGCGAGCCTAGTAGGAGAAATTCACCTTAATGAAATACCCTTCTTTTACACATCTATGTGTTGTGTTGCGGGTGTATCGACAAATGGTGGTTCAATTTTTGGGATCCTCATGCTCCCATTTTGAAGGAAATTCTATTGTGTCCATCTCAGGAAAAGGAAAATATTTTACAAATGTAGTTGCTGCTACTAATGGCTAGAGCATCAAGCACAACAATTTTTTTATGAAGTTAGCTAATTCTTATTCTTCTATTCTACAAAAGTTATTGAAGGATAAGATCATAACCTTGGAAAATCCCTAACCTTTGAAGGAGGCTTATCTTGATTGGTATGATGAGAATGCTTTTTGTTAGTACCATCATGTTAATGGGCATGACACTAAGCATTGTATGCACCTACATCATGAGATAAAGATCAACAATACCATCTATTTTGATGGGAAGAAGTAGAATACAAATAAGTTGGTAGCGAAGGCCAATAGCGAGTTGCATATTTATACGGACCTGTTTCCATCTCACTCTATGAACTTGATTATTGATCCTATTGATGCTTCTCCTAAAGCCTTGATGTATGTTAATGCACGGTTTTGTTTACTCCTACTCCTCCCCTGCATCATGCAATTGGCTTGCTAGATGTGATTTTCACCTCGTAGGACTTTCCTCTGAATAACAAGCCCTCTCCCCTATACATTCCTGCTTACCTCAATGGAAATATTGTAACAGGAGTCCTAGTTAACCCCATGAGTTGAGTGAATTTTATTATGGAGGAGACATTATGACTAAATTCATTACAGAGGGAGGAATATGAGAAAACAAAATCTATTTCACATACACATGATGGTCTCTCTCTTACACAATATGGCTCTATAACTCTTTCCATCCTAGTAGGACCTAGGGTTGTAGATACAACTTTTTATGTCATTCCATAATCT
Organism: Sequoia sempervirens; assembly: GCA_007258455.2. Taxonomy (NCBI): domain Eukaryota; kingdom Viridiplantae; phylum Streptophyta; class Pinopsida; order Cupressales; family Cupressaceae; genus Sequoia; species Sequoia sempervirens. The sequence goes on from VDFB02365226.1 coordinate 60,323, forward strand.
AATCTGTTCAGGGTGAAGCTGGGCATCTTGTGGATAGCTTCCATGAACTACCTCTTCCTCTCAGAAGCCTAGGAAGGAGAATACTGCCGATGCTCAAGGCACCACCTCTACCTCTCTAAAGAGGAAATTTGGGTTACTACTCCTAGTTTTTACATAAGAATTCTAATGGTGCCTGTTTGGCACAAAGCTAAGATTCAGGTATCTGACCTTCCTACCTTACCCATGGTGCCTTGACCCATTTGATATGGTAAGGGGAAGGGTACCCATGGGGAGTCCTCTATGTATCGAGCTCCATGACCTCCTATCTCTCCTACCCCTAAGGAAATGCATGTGAAGAGACCTGCCACTGAGGCATTAGAGTCAGCTGCCCTCTTTTTATTTCCAACCTCTTCTCAACCTCTCCCTCTTGTTCTCGTCTAGGAGTATCTCCCTCTGCTAGAAACAAAAATGATGGATACTTTGATGGTCAAACAAGAGTCTTCCATTCCGTTTTAGCTTTTGACCACTAGGTCCTTGAGTTGTATGAACTGCCTTGCATGTGAGCGCAAGCATCAGAGAAAGGCTCTAGCCATTGAGTAGGTCACCCTACAGAGGAAGGAAGGGGAGTTGGTAGTTTTTGCTTTGGAACCTTCTGCTGCATCCTCCTCTCCCATCCCCTTTGCTTTAGTACCTTCAACTTCAAATCTACTTCTAGGTCCTAGTACAAGCATAAAAAAACCTCACCTAAAGAGGGTACAGGTGTTTATTGCTCCTTCCATTGAGCCACCCCTCTTTATGTCCCTTTTGGATATCCCACCATTTTTAAAGCTTGTGGACATAATGAATATCTCGGTGGTGTTCACCACAGTTTTCTCCTCCTCCACACCTTTTTCCTTTTCTATGGGGATATCACATCCTCTGATGAAGCAGAAGATGGAGGATAGCCTTGCTAGCAATGGGGATCGAAAGAGGGGTCCACCTTCTTTGGAGGATGGTTTTGAATTAGCTTGTGTTGGCCTTATGACAAAAGAAGTCCTGACATCCCCAAAGTTTTCACCACAGTTTTCTCCTCCTCCACACCTTTTTCCTTTTCTATGGGGATATCACATCCTCTGATGAAGCAGAAGATGGAGGATAGCCTTGCTAGCAATGGGGATCGAAAGAGGGGTCCACCTTCTTTGGAGGATGGTTTTGAATTAGCTTGTGTTGGCCTTATGACAAAAGAAGTCCTGACATCATGAGATAAAGATCAACAATACCATCTATTTTGATGGGAAGAAGTAGAATACAAATAAGTTGGTAGCAAAGGCCAATAGCGAGTTGCATATTTATACGACCTGTTTCCATCTCACTCTATGAACTTGATTATTGATCCTATTGATGCTTCTCCTAAAGCCTTGATGTATGTTAATGCACGGTTTGTTTACTCTACCCTCCCCCAAGATCATGCAATTGGCTTGCTAGATGTGATTTTCACCTCAGGACTTTCCTCTGAATAACAAGCCCTCTCCCCCTATACATTCCTCGCTACCTCAATGGAAATATTGTGACAGGAGTCCTAGTGACCCCATGAGCTGAGTGAATGTTATTATAGAGGAGACCTTGTGACTAAATTCATTACAGAGGGAGGAATATGAGAAAATGAAATCTATTATACATATGCATGATGGTCTCTCTCTTGCCATATGGCTCTATAACTCTTTCCATCCTAGTAGGACCTAGGGTTGTAGATACAACTTTTTATGTCATTCCATAATGAGGGTGAAGCTGGGCATCTTGTGGATAGCTTCCATGAACTACCTCTTCCTCTCAGAAGCCTAGGAAGGAGAATACTGCCGATGCTCAAGGCACCACCTCTACCTCTCTAAAGAGGAAATTTGGGTTACTACTCCTAGTTTTTACATAAGAATTCTAATGGTGCCTGTTTGGCACAAAGCTAAGATTCAGGTATCTGACCTTCCTACCTTACCCATGGTGCCTTGACCCATTTGATATGGTAAGGGGAAGGGTACCCATGGGGAGTCCTCTATGTATCGAGCTCCATGACCTCCTATCTCTCCTACCCCTAAGGAAATGCATGTGAAGAGACCTGCCACTGAGGCATTAGAGTCAGCTGCCCTCTTTTTATTTCCAACCTCTTCTCAACCTCTCCCTCTTGTTCTCGTCTAGGAGTATCTCCCTCTGCTAGAAACAAAAATGATGGATACTTTGATGGTCAAACAAGAGTCTTCCATTCCGTTTTAGCTTTCGACCACTAGGTCCTTGAGTTGTATGAACTGCCTTGCATGTGAGCGCAAGCATCAGAGAAAGGCTCTAGCCATTGAGTAGGTCACCCTACAGAGGAAGGAAGGGGAGTTGGTAGTTTTTGCTTTGGAACCTTCTGCTGCATCCTCCTCTCCCATCCCCTTTGCTTTAGTACCTTCAACTTCAAATCTACTTCTAGGTCCTAGTACAAGCATAAAAAAACCTCACCTAAAGAGGGCAGGTGTTTATTGCTCCTTCCATTGAGCCCCCCTCTTGATGTCCCTTTTGGATATCCCACCATTTTTAAAGCTTGTGGACATAATGAATATCTCGGTGTGTTCACAGTTTTCTCCTCCTCCACACCTTTTTCCTTTTCTATGGGGATATCACATCCTCTGATGAAGCAGAAGATGGAGGATAGCCTTGCTAGCAATGGGGATCGAAAGAGGGGTCCACCTTCTTTGGAGGATGGTTTTGAATTAGCTTGTGTTGGCCTTATGACAAAAGAAGTCCTGACATCCCCAAAGTTTTCACCACAGTTTTCTCCTCCTCCACACCTTTTTCCTTTTCTATGGGGATATCACATCCTCTGATGAAGCAGAAGATGGAGGATAGCCTTGCTAGCAATGGGGATCGAAAGAGGGGTCCACCTTCTTTGGAGGATGGTTTTGAATTAGCTTGTGTTGGCCTTATGACAAAAGAAGTCCTGACATCATGAGATAAAGATCAACAATACCATCTATTTTGATGGGAAGAAGTAGAATACAAATAAGTTGGTAGCGAAGGCCAATAGCGAGTTGCATATTTATACGGACCTGTTTCCATCTCACTCTATGAACTTGATTATTGATCCTATTGATGCTTCTCCTAAAGCCTTGATGTATGTTAATGCACGGTTTTGTTTACTCCTACTCCTCCCCTGCATCATGCAATTGGCTTGCTAGATGTGATTTTCACCTCGTAGGACTTTCCTCTGAATAACAAGCCCTCTCCCCTATACATTCCTGCTTACCTCAATGGAAATATTGTAACAGGAGTCCTAGTTAACCCCATGAGTTGAGTGAATTTTATTATGGAGGAGACATTATGACTAAATTCATTACAGAGGGAGGAATATGAGAAAACAAAATCTATTTCACATACACATGATGGTCTCTCTCTTACACAATATGGCTCTATAACTCTTTCCATCCTAGTAGGACCTAGGGTTGTAGATACAACTTTTTATGTCATTCCATAATCCAATCTGTTCAGGGTGAAGCTGGGCATCTTGTGGATAGCTTCCATGAACTACCTCTTCCTCTCAGAAGCCTAGGAAGGAGAATACTGCCGATGCTCAAGGCACCACCTCTACCTCTCTAAAGAGGAAATTTGGGTTACTACTCCTAGTTTTTACATAAGAATTCTAATGGTGCCTGTTTGGCACAAAGCTAAGATTCAGGTATCTGACCTTCCTACCTTACCCATGGTGCCTTGACCCATTTGATATGGTAAGGGGAAGGGTACCCATGGGGAGTCCTCTATGTATCGAGCTCCATGACCTCCTATCTCTCCTACCCCTAAGGAAATGCATGTGAAGAGACCTGCCACTGAGGCATTAGAGTCAGCTGCCCTCTTTTTATTTCCAACCTCTTCTCAACCTCTCCCTCTTGTTCTCGTCTAGGAGTATCTCCCTCTGCTAGAAACAAAAATGATGGATACTTTGATGGTCAAACAAGAGTCTTCCATTCCGTTTTAGCTTTTGACCACTAGGTCCTTGAGTTGTATGAACTGCCTTGCATGTGAGCGCAAGCATCAGAGAAAGGCTCTAGCCATTGAGTAGGTCACCCTACAGAGGAAGGAAGGGGAGTTGGTAGTTTTTGCTTTGGAACCTTCTGCTGCATCCTCCTCTCCCATCCCCTTTGCTTTAGTACCTTCAACTTCAAATCTACTTCTAGGTCCTAGTACAAGCATAAAAAAACCTCACCTAAAGAGGGTACAGGTGTTTATTGCTCCTTCCATTGAGCCACCCCTCTTTATGTCCCTTTTGGATATCCCACCATTTTTAAAGCTTGTGGACATAATGAATATCTCGGTGGTGTTCACCACAGTTTTCTCCTCCTCCACACCTTTTTCCTTTTCTATGGGGATATCACATCCTCTGATGAAGCAGAAGATGGAGGATAGCCTTGCTAGCAATGGGGATCGAAAGAGGGGTCCACCTTCTTTGGAGGATGGTTTTGAATTAGCTTGTGTTGGCCTTATGACAAAAGAAGTCCTGACATCCCCAAAGTTTGTCATTGCTCTTGAGTCTCTTAGTGAGCCTAGAAATGAATCTTAGGTACCGCCTCCCTCACCTGTTGAGTTAGCACATGGTACTCTTGTGAAGAGTATGTTTAATTCTATAAATTAGGTCCTGAACCTACTAGCATTTTTCATGAATTTGTTGACTTTCACCCCACAAGAACTGAGTGAAGAAGACCTCGAGAGGCTTTCATCCTTGGCTCTTGTTGCGGGGGGGGGGGGGGGGAATGTTCCCTCCTTGATATCATTCCCTTACAGGCTTATCCACCTTCCCCTTATAATGATCTAGATTGGGAGGCTGATGACCTCTTAGTTGATGAGGACTAGGGGCACCTCTTCTTTATCTATAGAGTAGATTGTGTATTTGTTTATGTTTTCTCGTGATTGCATTACATGTTCCTGGATGACCCTTGTCAACCTCATAGGTGCTTGGATACATGATTTTTTATGTGTAGTAAAACTTCCTCCATTTGTTACATCATTCTTCCTTTTTTGTGTATTGATTTTTGACAATTTGAGATGATTGAAAATGTTGGGGGCATTTAGGCTTCCCTTCCATGTTGAACCAATTTTTTTTGTCTTCTCATGCCTTTTTTCATGTGGTCTGATATAGTAGGGGCTTGATGATAGTTCATTTATATACTATTATTATACTTATCTATATTTATGAGTAGCTCTGTGTACCATAGAAAAAAGGAAAATTTCTTGATTTGGGAATAATACATGATAAATTGGACTTAATGAGGCCTTTATTTAGTGTTTTGAGGCATTTTATGCATCCACACTAGGTCTTGGACCCTTACAAATGCATTTATCAATGTCTTGTAAAGGTGTTGTAAAAGACTTTCACACCTTTCTAGACTTAATGAACCCATTTTCCTTGAACTAAACATTATAGAATATATTTAATTGCATCTTCACATCAATCTAGAAGGTTTTTAAATTTAAATTAATGCTAATCTAGTGTTGTAATGTGTTTTACACATTCACATTGGTTCTTGTGCCTTTCTAGGCTATGTGGACCTCATTTTAGTGTTGTAAAGTGTATTTAATTACACTTTCACATTGAATTCTACATCCCAAGCCCTAATTGATCTTCACATCATCATTAATGGGCCCCTATTACCCCATATTGTGCATCCCAAGGTATAATTTGATGAAATAATTGACTAAGTCATCATGTAAACCTTATTTTCTTATCTCCTAACAACCCAGCTGGCAAATGGACCCCTTTGGGACTAATTCACAATTTGTGGTGAATGAGTCCTTGTCAGGTGGGACTGATTTACCCAAGGTGGTGAATGAGTCCCATTTGGTCCATTTTTGACTTTTGAGAAGGAAAAATTAGGTTTTAAGTTTAATTTTTCTTCATGTTGGCCTTGGGGATCCAATTTACGAGAAAATAAGGTGAATTTCCTATAAAATCAAGTCTCTAAACCCTAATTCACAAGCTCATAACTCATTCACACATCTCTTATCATTCATTCATCATCTATCTTCTCCTTTGAGTCAAGCAAGTTAGGGTTTTTACATTCTAAGTCATCAATATAGCTTTCAAGGACATTCAAGGGCATATTCTTCATGTTTTGCTGTAGAAATTCAAGATTAAACACCATGGGAAGGTATTAAATCCATTATTTCATGTTTCATTACATTATTTTCTCATTTTGGTTTAATTACCTAAAAGGGGTTTGACCAAGGAAAACCCCCATGCCCTAACATTCAACATTTCTATCTCTTGTCTTGTGTATTTACAGATTTAGGCATCTTGAAGACTTGGAAATCATTGAAGATCAAGTTGGAAAGTTGTTGAAGATACCTTCCTATTGACCGAGGTAAAATATCAACAAAAAGTCACTTTTAGGTTCAAAAATTAGACTTTCAGAGGCAGACACCTATTAGGAGTTGAAGAGCACATTAGGGGCTTCAGTTTCCACTTTTGCATTTTTAGAAATTAAAAAATGGAATGATTCATCATCAGTGGTGAAGGAGTCCCACTGTCAGGCCTAATGTTTGTTTTTTGTAGTTTTGGATACCCATGTCTGAAACAGGCTTTGATTTAGTTTTCCAAAACTAGGATTGATTGGCCCAAAATGGTGAATGAGTCCCACCAGGCCTAAAAATTAGGATCAAAAAAATTCTAGAAGTAATTTCCAATCTCCATCAAGGTCTCAGGTGCACACTTTCAGTTTCATCAAATTTTGTTGCAATTTGTATTCATTTCTAGTTCATTTATGCATATCACAATGTGTTTTCAAACAACTTGTATTCCAATAGTTTTCACTTAATAATCAATTCATTTTATTAGTTTCTTGCATTCAAACATTAAATCTAAGCATATTACATCCATATTCCATCCATATTATATTGAATTTGAGTGCAACGTTGCCCATTTTGGCCCTTCTTTTTTCTTTTAGGTGAAAAACCGTAGAAGTGCTAGAAAGGATTAGGAAGCCAAAATCTTTGTTACATTTTTGGTGAACCTACTTTTTGAATACCTTATTGTTTTATTTGGAGTCCATCATAGATCTAGCATCAAATCGACCTTGTATTAGGGTTTGCATGGATTAATTTGCATACTAGGTTTCAAATTTTACATTCATGAAAAGTGCATTTAGGTTGCATTTTTGGCATCTAAACTCATTAAATTTTCATCTTAGGCTTGCATCTTATAGCACAAAAAACATAAAAAAACCTCAATTTTTTTGAAAAATCTAAAAAAATTCCCAACTGGGACTCATTCGCCACCCTGGCCAAATTAGTCTCTTTTGACCCTTGAAACTTCCTTTTACAGAGCTGCAAACAATATTTTTATGCTTTTGTTTGCTGCCATCAGTTATCTGTATCAGATGGCTGACTTTCTGTATCATGCATTTCATTCTATTTAGCTTACATTAGCTCATTTCTTGCATTGTTAAAATTCACATTTGTACTTCCAATCTTTTATCTTTCAAATTATTGCATAGTGTCATCAGTAAATTAATTTGTTTGAAATCTCAAAAGTTGCATTTCATCCTATGTCTTTACATTGGATCTTAAGTTTGCATAGCTTCTCTAACATTTAAATCATTAGAAATAAGCATTATTTATATTCATGGCACTTAGACTTTTGCAATTTTCATTTTCCGCATTAGTTCCTAGTTCATTTAGATTAGATTTTGTAGATATGCAAAATTAACAGCATGCATTCCTCATATTTAACTAATTCATATTCGCCCGTTAATTAAATAAATCAAGGTTATTTGATTGATCTCCTAAGGTTATCTTTTAATTAAATAAATCACTTTATTTAATTATCTCCTAAAGTCTCTTCATTTAATTAAATCAAATGTATTTAATTAAATGGATAGCACATCAATTTCCTCCCTTTTGATTTAAATAAATCCAAGCATCTAAGTCAAAATTCAAAATCACCTAACATAATCTTAATTAATCAAACCATGATTAATCTAATCCTAATCACCCATCACATCCTCTAGCTTTTCCCACTTGCACAAACAAATAAATTTATTGATTTATTAAATTCTCCATTTTCTCTCAACATGGCATAAAAAGAGAATATTCTCCAAGTTTGAATCTCCCCCCAATTTGACATGTACATCCAACAAAGAATTTAAGAGCTCTTACATGTCTCTTACATGTCTCTTGCACAAGTCAAACTTAGCATTTAACTCATCTTAAATCATCAAATTCAAATTTCAAATTTCAAATCTCCCCCTCTTTGGCACATTGACCAAAATGTGCTCATTCCTCAACCTCTCACATGTTGACAAGTGGCATCTTGTCATTGGTGGATCTTTAGTCCCACATCCTCCATGTTTGGCATTCTTTTATCCTTCTTGCCTATAAATAGAGGCCTCCTCTATTGTATCAATCCTCGACAAGTTTCTCATATTGACTCAACAATCTTATGCATGCACAAATACATCATTGTCATTTGAATCCATATCATCTTCAAAGCAATTTCATCATTTAGCTTATCTAAAGGGGTTGGGAAAGGGCTAATTTCCACATCAAAGTAGCACCAATCCCCCTATGAGATGATATTTGAGTAGTTTAGGAATAGATTTCATGCTTATCTTGCTTGTAATTTCATGTTATTTTTATGATGTTATTGTTTCCTTTACATTAGCTCAACAATTTCATAGGGAGGACTATTATCTCATTTGTTCAATATTGATTGATTTAACTCATATCAGTCAATCTTTGTTCAATGTAGATATGGTCTCTCACATTTTGGCACCCACCGTGGGGCTCATAAAGCCTCTCTTAATCATATTTTTTTGCATTAATCTTAGCCGAACATAAAGTTTTTATCTCTGACTCATGCTTTAGATGTGGCTGTAAAGTTTTTGCTTTGTAAAATCTCTGTTTCTTTTGATATAGCCATTGTAGTCAATGATTTAGAAGTGAGTCGAGCCACTGCCTCATAGTCCCATGTTTCTTTCAAATTTTAATGGCTTTTCATGTTTCTTGAGATGTCTTTAACTGGTAAAGTGCATGGTGCAACTCCAACAGCAGTACAATGCTACGATGGCCCTTTGAAATTCTTCTTTTATTTTCTTATTCATGTATTAATTCATTGTCCAGAAAGGAGGGATTTAGTTTTTTGGGTAAATTTGGAAATTCCTCACATTATTTTACTGACATCGCATTGCTTTACTCACATAAAACATATAACATTTCCACAGTACAAATTGTAAAATGGAATGCTTTTCTGTTATTTAAAGTGCTCTAATGGTGATGCTTTGACTTATTTAGACATCCAAGGTAATATTCACAGTTGACTGAAAGCACTTTTAATGCTATGGATTGTTTATCGTCCAAGAACACGCCCTTCATAATGTATTCTTACTAACATATTTACAGGGAAAAGCTCTCACACTTCTTGTAGTGGAAGCGGGGTAACTTAAGCTGGCAAAATATTCTTTACTTTTGTCGGATCTTTGAAAAACTTTAAAATTTCTTTGCTTTGATTAGATAAAACAATCCAATCTTTGCATTCATTAGTCAAATATTTGATACAAAAATTGTGACTTTCTATTCAATTCATCATTTACTTAGTCAATTTAATTGCTAAGGTTATGATGGCATTTTCAATTACATAGATTATTGTTGTTGCTTGTAATTCAAATGACACAAGTGGATAAATAGAAATGACTTACCAGTTTAAGTTCCAAACTAGTACACTTCTTTTGCTATGTGATTGTTTGGCTCACAAGTAGTAACAAACACAATCTAATAGGAAATAAAAGACAACTTGCTCATGTATCTAGAAAAGTTGTATTCTTAGGGACATAAACTATCCAGTGTGTGTGAATTTACTTTTGCATAGAAGCAATTGATTTGAATGAGTTGAGGATTCTTGTACAACATTTGGACTCCAATGTAGTAACCATTGAAACCTACAAAGCAATTAAAATCTATATTCTTAGTATTGTAGATAAGAGGATAGAAAACTGCTTTTGTTATGTAAAGCTAACTGCATTTTTATCACTGGTTGTTTATAAGGACATTTACGGGTCTGCTCTATTTGATAGATAAAGAACTACTCTTTATTTAAGCTAATGTGTGGCATTGCTTGTGTGAATAGTGATGTAGGCAACTCAACATCCTTGCCTTGTGGAGTCATCTAAATCATTCTGCATTTGTTCTGGAGAACATGCGTAATCCATGACTTTACCTAACACAAATTGCCTTGAATTATACTCCTGTACTTGGCGTAAAATCTTGTACATTGTAGTATTAGCATTTGATTTCATTACAGGGGATATCAAGGATTTTGTCAATTTTTTTTTTCTCATCTGATATCAAGTTGATATGGGGGAATCTAGAATCAAGTGCCTTTAATGTTAGGATACTTGTAAGTGGTGAATGTGCATCTCCATCCTAAATGTCCATAACCCATTTCAAATCTCTCATTGCAGCACTAGCAAGACAAGATACCTGTCAAGTGAAGGCTTAAGAGTCCATTATGACATTTGTTATCAAATCTGAAGGGTAGATTTGGGAATCTATTATCTTTTCAGCAACCATTAGCTTTTACTTCGAAAGCTCTCCCAATACCGTTTACTGCGCTAGCTTTGTACTTGCCAAACACATTTTCTTGAAAGCCTTTTATTCACTGTTTGGCGTAGGCAGTAAGAATGCTAGTAAAAGGTTGTGGAGTTGGGCTTCACATCTGCTAATAACTTTTGCTTGAAGTTTTCTAAAGTCTTTTCCACAAAACCATTTGGTGCGTATCCTGTAAGCATGACATTCTATGAGACAACCTTGATTTGAGGGATTTTGTCAAATAGTTCATGTGTCTTGTCCACGTGACCCTTTATTTTTGTGTACATGACTTCTAGGGCAGTTGCAACTTAGGTGGGTGTGTGGTTCATTTGAAAAATCCCCTCCCTACATGCCTCTCCAGCATGGCTGCATTGCTATGCAAATGGTTTGGACATTCTCTATGCCTTACAGTCATTGTATTTTGATTTTAGAAATCATCATATGATTGTGGAATTTAGTTTTACACCTACCAAATGCACTTGCTTGAAAGTCTTCAAAAGACTTTATTTGTTTTTTTTTCATACGCCTACTAATTACACTAGCTTGAAAGTTTCTAAATGCATGTTGAATTCAGAATAATGTAGGTCAATAAATCTCAGAAGTAAATTCATGCAAGCCCCATTTATCTACTTTTGTTCGTTGATAGATATATATCTTAAATTTTTTTAAAAAGGCATTTTTGTTTGTCTTGAGGCTGGAGCATTGATGGGAAAGATAATTTTGCAAAAGCATGTTCTTGAGTTGTTTTTCTCTACCGCTGAAGTAGAGAAACGCGTCTAATTTTAAGCACGTATTTTAGAAGTGAAATCTAAAGCCTATTTAGTTGGTCCAAATATCCTACTTGTGAATGAGGTATATTCCAAAGTCAATAAGAAATTAAGCTCTTTCTACTACGTATTGAACTTTGTTGATCTAGTTACCTTTCGGTTAATCGAAGGATGTAACTTTTGATTAAGATTTTGTAATGCTTCAATATTCAAGAATCAATCTTATTATATGCAGGAGTGCTTGGGATTTCCCATTAATGCTCTCAATATCATGACCTATCAAGTCTTCTACTACAAGGTTTAGCCTAGAACCTACATAGGTTTGCACTCAAAGGACTTTAGTGTGCCTGTACTTAATTTGACCACACCGTTGATCCTACATACACCTTGCACACAATAGTATGCATATATCATGAGAAAACATGCCTATAAGAAATCCAAATCTAAATCTATGATTTGATTCAAGAGATCCCTTGTATAGTTGTTGACAGAGTATTATATCAATTTATGTGTCTGTGTGCATAAATATGGTGTGAGGTGAAACAAATTCTACATAGGGGTAAGAGGATTTTCTTTTGAGGGGAAAAAAATATGTAGCTTAAGATTTCAAGGGGATAGTGATATATGAATGATATTATTAATGGCAATGTCAGTATTATTATAATTGTTTGCAAATGGTTCTAACCTATTGATTGTGTTGTAGTGCATACAGTGATAGTGGATGCAACCATACTATTGAAAGAACGTGCATTTGGTTTATTCTGTGGTGGTTGTTTTGGAGAAAACTGTTGCCTTAGACTACATTGACACTCCTTTGATATGACTACGAAGACATATCGCCTCATATCAACATAATGATTGCTAAACATTAATATGTGCATTAATATCAATTGAAACTGAATTTATTTCCTAACTGCTACATTTTGACTGTTGAATATTAAAACTTGGGCACGACTTCCATCTTTTTCTCAAACATCCATTTTTTTTGAATTTGATGAATATTGACTACTGAATATTTATTTGAACTCAAGTCAAGGCTGCGAGTGTCATAAAGTTCTATACTCATTTATTTTGATTTGAAACTTTAGAATACATCACTTAGTGTTGGGTTCTATACTTCAGACAATATTGCTTGTTTAGGGCAATTTTTTTTTCTTTTTCTTCATTTGAGCACTATTTACTAGTCTAAAAATCACACCACTTTACAACATTTGAGAAATTGTCTTGTTTCATGATACCAAAATTTTTCAATACATTGGTATAATCTTGTAGTATTTATTCACCTTAGTGCAATTGATGCAACCTTTTGAATTGACCACCATAATTGTCCTTTCTCTAAAGTGGGTGCAAGTAGAAAATGTCTTGACATTTAATATATTTTTTTTTTATTGAGTTATAATTTCATCAAAGGGAACTCATGTGATTGCTTTGTAATGTTTGCAGGGGGATATTTTGCATGACAGGTTTGCATCACAAAACTATGGTCTCTCTCTCACGTGAGAATCACAAGTAAAATTGAGCTGGAGAAGTGAACACTGAACTTGAGACTTGAAAAAGTATTTTTAAATGCTTATTGAAATAATCTAGAGTATCTATGGCTGCTTTTATTTTCTATTTTAGGCCAACTACATCATTAATTTTTTTCAAAAGTTGGGCTAAAAATTGAACCTTAGAAACTCACTAGCTTTTGGATTTGGTTCAAAATTGAACAAGGAAAATTTTCACATTTCCTTTGGTGTTTAAAAAGAATTCATTATTGCTTTGTGGGTCTTAAAATGAACATGTGCTTACTTTGTTTTGTAATTACTTACTCAAAGTAATATCATTGAAAAGAGGTATGTGCTTCTCTCGCACCTCACAACGATCTTGAGAATCAAAAGACTTTTCAATGACATTAAGTTGAGTAATTAATTTCCTCCACATTTCAATTGGGTTATTAAAATTGAACAAAAGTTGCGAGTGTGAGTTAGGTATATCACGTGTGTTCTCCCTTTGTTTCTAAATGAAGGTCGATCAAACTATGGATGTGCTTTCTTGCTGTTGTTTACCTTTAGAGGGGCTACCTAAGAGACACATCCGAAAGGAGAACTCGAAGGCGACTCCAACCGGTTTTTCATTCGGGCCAGTATATAAATGGATAAGACTAAACTGTTAAGTCCTCATGGTATGTAGGCCTTAGTCGTATAGTGTCTTTCAAAATGGGGAACTACCGTAAAAAGTATAAGTGCCCCTAGTAGGATTGATTAAAGCCTTTAGTGGCTTGCTAGATGCTCGCAAGGTGCCATGTCCCTGATGTCTCATCATTAAGAACCTTGTTTGTAGCAACCAACCAGTCCATCCAATGAGTTTATCAAAGTGGTGCATTGGAACTTAGATTCCAAGAAGTTACTTGCCATGTCCGATCTTGGTTAAAATATAGAGGTTAAGACTTCATTCTTAACATACCTTTATATTTTTTTCTTGGTTGCATGTAAAATCATCTCTTCTACTACGAAGGGCATGAGGCAAGCCCACCAAGAAAAACATACCAATTGAGCTAGGATGTTATATTTCTTGTGAGTTAGTTTGAAAACACAGTGCTTGGATCGAAAAGATCAAAACCAATATTCAATGAATCATCAGAATTTAAAACCCTTTGGGAGGAACAAATACCTTTGAAAAGTCCACGTGTTACTGCTTGTCCCTAGGGGTTCTTATCCCTAGAAGGCTTCTAAACACTGAGACCTACATCTTGATTTTCTCATTCCAAAGTCAAGAATAGAAAACTATACTCTTGAAACCTTGATTTTCACATAATGGACCTTGTGGAATGAAAATGGAATTGAGACACAGACATTTAGTTTGAAAACTAAGCAAGAAGTGTGTTTGTGGTAAAAGCAAGTCATTAACCAAGATTAACTCAAATTGAATGTTAGTGTAATTAATATTTAATTACACTTGCATAACTTTACTTAGGTAATTATTTAATTCCTAGGTTAATTAATTCTCATCATTATCTTGTTGAGCTATCTTGTTACTCAAGATAAGATTAGGGTTATGCATCTTTTCTTTTATAAAGCAACTCATATCTTGTAAGTATTTCATTCCTAAATAATGATTATTTGCACATCTTTTTGTAATATCTCTGCTTTTTCTATTTTTCTCTTATGTGGAAGGCTTTTCAGGTTTGCATTTTAGATCTTGGTTTCTAACATGGTATCAAAGCCTTGATTTGCAACCCCTTCTTAGATTTTTTGAGAAAATTATTGCAGAGTTCGTTTGGGATTCCTTGAGGGTATCATTCCTTAAGTTCATTTATGAGGTGTTTTGGATTAGATCGGGCTTCACCATTGGATTCAGAGAGCTGGAAAAAGTCAAGATTGACTTTTATTTTACAGATTTTGGCCATCGTTTGCTAGATCCATGAGGGTTTCAAGCTGGGAGATTTTTTGCAAGTTTTGGAGGTAGCATTTTTTTTGGAGTAGTTTGAGCACAAACGAAGGTCACCATTGCTTTCATAGTGGCCAAAAACCCTAAAAATTCCTTTTGTTTCATCAATTTTGGTGAAGTTGGTCCAGAAGGAAAATTATTTTTTCCTGGGGGGCCATATGACCTCCCTAGCATGCAGATCGATGCACGAAAATCAATTTTTTTGAAAAAATGCCATTTTGGGGAATTGTGTATGCGCCTCCAGTTCAAAACAGGTTCACCACCTGGCGGCCACTCGGCGGCCATCGAAACGCCGCCGGCCTGCCGCCAGCCCTGCGCAGCCCTTGAGGGCTCCTCCAACATCTGCCCTGGTCACATGGAGGACCGGGGGCCCTCTGCCAACCCCTGAGGTCTTCTTGGCTGCGCTGATGGTCATATTGAAGACCAAGGGCCCACACCCAGATCTACCGGCCAGTGAATATTCTCTGGGGATTCCAGCCATCGGTTCTAGAATATTTCGGCAAGCTTTAGAATATACTAGCGCCAAACTTTTTTTTGCCCTGACGACCATATGGCCGTCAAATTTTTTCCCATGAAGTGCTAACATCAACATGATGTCATCGGCCATACGACCCTCTTTGCCCCTCCTAGCCCTGATTTTCTCTAAAGGAGCACTTTTTTTCTTTTTGGTATAACTTGGGCATACGGTATCGAAATCAGGCAAACGAGTTATCGCCGAAAAGCTAGTTCTGAGCAATTTCTAGTGGTATAGGTTATTTTTAGTATTTCTCTATTTATCTAAATTTATTGTTATTTGAATTCAGATGTTCATTTTTGGCTTCCGAGCTCATAACTTTTTGCCACGATCTCCAATTTTTGTCTTCTTTGCAGTGTTAGAAAGGTATTGAGGAGCTCTAAATTACTGTGTATGAAATTTTTTCTGTATCTATCCCAAGTTTATCATTATTCTAGAATTTTCCTGATGGGTATTTTGGAGATTACTTGGATGTTTTGGCAGTTGGAAAGGTGAACTTTGAATATTTGTAGTTCATTTCAGTACCACATTATCTTATTTTCTGTTTATGCACATTTAACATGCTCTTCTTTTACAATCATTGGGTTATTGTAATAAATGAACTGAGATAAAGTTCCATTAGGGGGGTTTCTTGCATAATAAATCTAATTAGAGTGTAGTTTTCACTTTGATCTCCATATCCATCTTGATTTGATGATAGCTTGCATGGGTTATCTGGTTTCCTAGTTTCTTTTGGCCACTTTTTTGCTATTGCTTGACACATATTGGATTCATCGATTCACACTTTAGTTGAGAGATTATGTTTCTTGATCCGCATTAGTTCATATCCTTCTCAGTTTGAGGGCCATGTTTTTATGGTTAATGTTCCAGATTCTTCATGGTACTCTTTCCCATGGAAGAGTTTTAGTCACAGTTTGGCATCGACACTAAGATACATGGTTTCCAGATTTTGTCATCATTTCATCTACTGTTGCTTCACAGATTCTAGGGTTGTTCCAGTTTGTGAGTTTTCTAGTGTTCTGTGGCATTGGGTTTGTTGTCACATTATTATGATTCTGGTTTTGGTTTCAGTTGTAGACAAAAGTATCTCTCCTTTCTTGTCAGATTATGGTTCTAGTGTTACTCCATAGTGTTCTTCCAGTGCTTCTTTGCAATAGTCATCTCATTGTAGGGGGATTTTGTCCCACTGGGTTTTCCTTCTCTACCTCATTATTGTATTTGTACTTGGGTACCTAATTAGGCCTTGTTTCCGGGACCCATTCATGCTTTCTTGCATTCATCTTAGCATTTAGGTGCATGCCTTTTTAGTCTTCCTAAGTTGCACTTATGGGAGGGTGTTAGTGTAATTAATATTTAATTACACTTGCATAACTTTACTTAGGTAATTATTTAATTCCTAGGTTAATTAATTCTCATCATTATCTTGTTGAGCTATCTTGTAGCTCAAGATAAGATTAGGGTTATGGATCTTTTCTTTTATAAATAAAATCATATCTTGTAATTATTGTATTCCTGAATAATAATTATTTGCACATCTTTTTGCAATATCTTTTCTTTTTTTGTTTTCTCTTTTGTGGAAGGCTTTTCGGGTTTGCATTTTAGATATTGGTTTCTAACATTGAACCCCACACATGTGCTTGTTTATCTTATTATCGTCTTTTGAGCAAACATTGGTCTTTTGGTTTGAACTACTCTTAGAGAAAAGCATGTTATTCAATATATTGGTCTAGTAAACAAAGTCTCTCTAAGTCTCTTAGGATCAAAATCAAAACTTTCATCCATCCCCCAAACATCAAATCAAAATCACCTCATAAACAATTCTTGGGAATATTGAAAAAAACCCTCATGCTAAACTTTGGGAAAATCATTGGAACCAAATCAAAATCATCTTGTTTGATTAGATGTGTCTAGATGAATCCTTCTCCACATATTTAGTCAAATTATTGATCCTTGTGAACAAGTCTATCCCTTGATAACATCCAATATCTTGGGGTTTAGGAGTTCATTATCCAAAATCAAAATCAAATCAAATCTAAATCATCTTATTTGGTTAGGTGTGTCTAGATGAATCCTTCTTTACACATTTAGACAAATTAGCATCTTGTGGGCACATTTACTCTAGGACAACATCCAACCTCTTAGAGTTTATGAATTCACTATCCAAATCAAATCATACCAATCCCCAATCAAATCAAACATCAATCCAAGTCCTAAAGTTTAGTATCCTCTTCAAGGTTTCCTAAGAATTCCAATCATTCACCAATCATCCATCTTTCATATCTCATCACCATCCTTTTCATCCTTAAAATCTTAGACTTTCTTTTTTGTACCTAGAGTTTGGATCAACCCAAATAATTAGAGGTTCACCTCCCACATTCTTGAAAATTGATCCTTATTTTATAGTCCAAACTAAACCTCAACGCAAGAAAAACATGGAATATAAACTTGCTCCATACATCATGAGTAATCCAAATCAACTGAACTTTCAAAGCCTTATAATGCCGATTGATTATCAAAACTCACATTTATACAATCCATACATGGGATCATTATCTCCTACAAACCTCAATGGTACAACAAATGTGAGTATTCCTAGTCAAAAGTTTGGAACACTTTTCCCAATGGTAGATTTAAATCCATGTCCAAACCTACAAGTCTATCAACCAAACAATCAATGCATAAGCCTTCAAATGAACAATGACATCCCATCAAATCCCAACATGCCAAATGTGAATGTACCAAGTAAAAATTTACAAAACATGAACATTTTGAATCCAAACTTGGTAAACTTTGGGATGGATATGTTTGCAAATCATATGAATATTGTTCAAAGTCGAAACAAGAAGTTAACGACTTCGCACATGTCAATCCAAGTCAAGGTAACACCATGCAAAATCAAAGTTACCTAAATCAAGCCAATGTGATTCCCAACATCAACAATGTTCAATTTCAACCTATCATGCCAAATCTAAACATCATCCCAAATCAGAACATTGTCCAAAATCAATCGATCCAAGGAAATCCATCAAGCACCAATCAAATCATTGCATCAAATCCTCCAAATATGCCATTGGTATCGCAACAACATATGGTATCCAATCAAACAACAACGTTGATCTCAAAAAATCAAAACACGATCTCCCAAGGACCTATCACCTCAGTCATTCCAACCATCACTATCACTTCAACCACCACTCTCACACCCATCACATTTCAATCCATCACTACCACTACTATCACTCCAAACGTATCTCAACCACGCGTCACTACATCTAACATAATTCCAAATCTGCCACCACTACCACCTAAACCAAATTCAACAAGCCAATACAGTAATGTGCTAAAATCAGCATGACGCAAAGTCACTCTGCTTATTACCAAGTTTACTCCATGCCGTTTTGGACGCTCAGACCGAGACAGACGGCGAATGATGAATGGACGAATGGATGGTCCCGACTACGTTCGTGAATGGATAAATATGGCGGGGACAACATAAAGTTGTTGTATGATCAACATATTACTTAAATTCTGGCAATAGTCGCAGGACGTTTGACGTATTCCGCCTCGCTGGTTTGTAGATATTAGCGAAGGAATCTTTAATGGCAGAGATCAAATTACGCTAAAAATGAGAGGATGTGAGGCAATTCCCATGCAATGATCGGCATAAAGAACCCTTTGTAAACGTCCAAATGTTGACCCATGTCAAGGGCAGGTCCCGAAAACATGTTCAAAAAACCGATTCGTCATTTCGGATCAAAATTCCGGTATCGCCAAAGATACTTCAATGATCTAATGGACAATGTCCTATCTATGAAGATGCATCACAAATGGTAGATTCTTATCCACGTAACACTTAACCTCCATCACTGGCGGATGCTTTCTTTGGATGAACCATTAGATGAGCTTCGAAATTTCAAAAACAGGTTAACACTCTGACATTATTACACCAAAAAAGAAGCCCAGATTGATTAAACGCTGGGATCAAATATATCCGATTGATTGGGACATCGTAGCCAGCAGATATTCGAAGCGTTATCCCTCAAGAAATGGAGTCCAAATGAACAAGAAATTTTTAGGTTTGGCAAAATAGGATAATGCAATGAAGTGTTTATTAGAGTGTATGGAATGAACATCGCCGGAAACGAAGGACGCATAATCCAGCATCGGTAAATAGTTCCACAATATTGGAAACTATGTCTCAAAGCAAACGCGTAAGATAGGAACACAAAGAATCTTTATGAATTGGCTCGTGCCAATACTACAACGGTAGCGTCGCTGAATCATTTGTCCTATCACTTACATCCGGTGCAGGTTAGCGTGAAATGCGGGTTCGGATAAAGCTGTAAGAATGTTATCAAAGCAAAAGAAGCAAGGAAGCATAATGTACAAATCAAATACAAATGGGTACCAAAAAATACAAAGAAAGATCATCCCTATGAAACTCCATTAGTCAAAGAAACTATGGGGAAAAATAAAAAAAGGGAAAAGTATCCATCAAAGATGTCCACAAAGGAAAAATAAGGCTTCTCAAGTGATGTACAAAGTGTATCAAGCAGTTGGTCCTAATTCCATGTACACTTCCGTATCCACCCATTATTGCTCATCTTCCCAAGTTTGGAGAGTCAAGGGTTTCAAACTGTCAACCAATCCATCTTGTATTCCTAAACACACTCAATCCATGCCTCCACACATGATATCCAATTCTCACATTGACCATGTGTTGGCAATGATCCTTCATCATAAGGATTTAGAAGGCACTCTATCACAATGTGTGCATAAAGACAAAGTCAACTCCGGTATCAACAAAGCAAATTGGGGATCTCAAAAGTTGTATTCAAGTGCACATATCTTGGAAAAAAAACTTTAGGAAGGATATCGATGGAAAATTATAACAAAATCATCTACATCAACAACACTAGGTGGTTCAACATGAGTTTAAAATCTTTTAGAAAAATAAAAAAAAATCAAAACGTGTGAAAATCTTAAAAAAAAAGTCAAAAATATCATGAAAACAGTAAAGATAAAAATTGTCCTCTAGTGAAAACCACTATGGTGGCGCTTTGGGAAAGACCATGATGAAAACATGGAAAACATGAGTCATGTGTGGAATTGAGCATCTACATGCGCCAGTTCAGGTGAAAGCATCAAGATTATTCCATCCATAATAAATCTAGCATTCCATCCATCTTAGCCATAATAAATCCATTCATCCACAAACCATTTATCCAATCCATTTTCATCCATCTGCATCCATCATCCAAGTTATCTTGATCTTGATGAAAGTTTGGGGCACACTTTACACTTGCTTATGGTAAACATCTTGACATGGATCATTTTCATTGATCCTATCCTACCCAGTGTTATCTGAGCCATGAAGCATTATCCAATGAGCATTCTTTATTTGAAAACCTTATATTATCGCAAGATAATCCTTGGCATCCTTTGCATGCTTACCATATCCATCCATCCATGCACATATCTAGGCATCTATCCATAACATTCCATACATTGCTAGACATTGGGGGAAATATTTAGATCTCGCTTCAGGAATAAATTGTGATCTATATCCTCCAACCTATGTGGTGATCTGAGCATTGGAAAATGTGAAATTAAATTGGTCAAAACATTTGTGAGAAAGATTCCAAATCACTAACCCATGTCACATTTTGGCGAGAAGACGTTCCTTATCCAACTTCATCTTTCATTAAACATAAATCCAAACAATCACTATTAGTCACATCTAATTTCACTTCAAATGTCACATCAAACCATTCAAACAAGTTTGTTTCAAAACCAAGCTTCAAAATCCTGATCAATCAAATCCAATCAATCCAACATCTTGGGATATCCTTCCCAATCCTTGTGTTTCTTAACACTATCCTTGCATTGTTGTGTATCCTCAACAATGTTATCATCATCAATCCACCATCATCTTGGGATATCTATCCTAATCCTTGTGCTGCTTAACAATATCCTTGCATTGTTGTGTATCCTCAACAATGTTATCATCATCAATCCATCAATCCGATCAATCAACCTTAGCTTGGTCTTCAACAAAATCCCAAATAGAGCATTGATATCATCACACATATCCATATCGAAATCATCAAAATCATGCGAAAAATCCAAAAACACTCAAAAATTCAGAAAACATCAAAAACATGCTATGGGTATGTGTAGGATCATCATGGAAAAAACAGGCCCTTAAGTGGCAAAAAATTTAGAAAAAATCAGTGTTAGGCAACTTGACGTAAAAATTTGAATAAGTTATCTATATTATTTGAAAAATATGTAAGAATAGAATTTGTAGAAAATTAGTTAGTTTCAGCTGCACAGGTTTATTTAAAATAAATAAAATATATTTGGTGAAAATTTGAAATTTCGTGTAGTAGTACTTAAATTTTAGGAAAAATAAGGCGTTGAGGGTATGCGAACACCACTAACCATAATAAATGAGTAATGACCTTTACTTAGTTTTATATATAAATGAACAACTTAATGTTTGGATCTGATGCATATTTTTTGTATTTTTTTCCATTATATAGTACTTGTGATTTTTTGTTACGCTTTTTTGAAAATATAAAACTCATGTAATAAAGAAACGCTAACTTGGTCAAAACTGGCAAAATTTATTTTTTGCTTTTAATCCTATAGTATGTGAAGCATAGAATGTGATGCATGTTTTGGATTCAAAATGTGATACCATTTGAAAGTTATAGATGTTTTCAACTAGCTTATCAATCAAGACTTTAGTCATAATTCAAATAAAAAATGAATAATAATTATTTATTAAATTCAAAGTAAAGCATAATTTATATATTGGTGGAAAGCTGAGAATATCCTCTAAAACCCTTTTACGTTTCATCAATTTTGGGGTAAAAGTTATGACCACATACCCTGCACGAAATGCCCCATGTCTTGCCACTTTTGGCCCATCATGATCCTGCATGCAGTATCTAAGGCACAGTATCTCACAGAGGCAATTGGTTGATACAATCTTTGGTTAGCCCATAAGTTTCTAAAAAACACAAAACTTGTTCTAAAAACATCAGAATCCAAAACATCAAAAAAACATCAAAGTCCAGAAACGAACAGAAAACACAAATCAAAAAACATTCAAAAAACACAAATCCAAAACATTTATAAAAAAGAAAACATAAAAGAAACATTGGAAAAATTGAAAATCAAAACGTTGCTTGATTTTTTGAAACCAAGTAACCTCAAAACGTTTCCAAGAACTCCAAAGAAACATCCAAGATGTTGAAAAAATCAAAGTAAGCTATAACCTTTCCCCACAATAATCAATCATCCATAATAAATTGATCATCACCTTCATCCTTTGGTAACACAAATAGAAACAAGCATAACAATCAGCAAAAGGAAACTTCAAACGCAAAATCAAACTCTTGATCATTTTCAAACATGTCAGTCAACCTTAAACAACCTATCAATCAACTTATCAACCCATCATCATCCTATACAATGAATGTCTTAGGATATATCATTCCAACAATGGGCATCATTTTGGATATCACTTGGATTCTTATCCTATCAAAACACATTCCTTTGGTTGAATGTATGAAGAACATTGGCTTGTTTGCGCACTTGATCTTTTCTTTTGATTTATCTTATTGCGCTCATTCCAAGGACCTCTCGATGATATCTAAATGAAGGATTTAGGAGATAGGAATGGGACAATGATCATTATCTTTTGTCTGATGTGCTTGTTGGACGTTCTTGTAATATAACTTGGTGAATACTTGCTTTGTTAGGTACATCCTAGCAAGGTTTCCGTATGTCAAGTGTGAGCAAGAATACTCCTATCTGATTGTCAAGTCAAAGTCCATCACACTAGGTACAACACCATCTTGGTTCTTTATACCTTGATGTATCATATCTGTGTATTATCAAACATAAGGTAAGTATCCCTTTTAAAATCCCAATCCTTGATAAGGAAAACATCATCTATCATCATCATCATCTCTAATAAAGTCTTATCAGATCATGGACTTGTTGGATCCTCTTGTGGTCACCTAATTTCTTCTTTGCTGCACTAACATCATACTAGGACAATTTTTCATCATCACCAGTGCATCCATCCTGCATCCACAAATCATCAACAAACATAATCATAGCATATCACATCATCCATCTCATCCATCTCACATTCATTACATCATTTAAAGTTGTTTAGGATAATATAGATTGGTTATTCTAAGCATTTTAAAATCATCTCATTTGCATCATCATCATAACCATCCATACATCCATCTTGAACCTCTTTATCGTGAGATCGACCCTCAAATCGAATCTTTCACTTGATCTCTCGAGGGGGAAATGTATAGTATACTTCTTTCTACTGGGGCATCTGAAAAATCAGAAATTTTTAGACTTTGATCTCAACATTTTTATTCTTTGAACCAACGCAACAAGTATATTGCTAAACAAAGAGGGGAAAAATGTAGACATGCAAAATTAACAACATGCATTCCTCATATTTAACTAATTCATATTCTCTCATCAATTAAATAAATCAAGGTTTTTTGATTGATCTCCTAAGGTTATCTTCTAATTAAATAAATCACTTTATTTAATTATCTCCTAAAGTCTTCATTTAATTAAATCAAATGTATTTAATTAAATGGATAGTGCATCAATTTCCTCCCTTTTGATTTAAATAAATCCAAGCATCTAAGTCAAAATTCCAAATAACCTAACATCATCTTAATTAATCAAACCATGATTAATCTAATCCTAATCACCCATCACATCCTCTAGATTTTTCCACTTGCACAAATAAATAAATTTATTGATTTATTAAATTCTCCATTTTCTCTCAACATGGCATAAAAAGAGAATATTCTCCAAGTTTGAATCTCCCCCCAATTTGACATGTACATCCAACAAAGAATTTAAGAGCTCTTACATATCTCTTGCACAAGTCAAACTTAGCAGGGAACTCATCTTATTATCAAATTCAAATTTCAAATCTCCCCCTCTTTGGCACATTGACCAAAATGTGCTCATTCCTCAACCTCTCACAT
The DNA here is from genome assembly GCA_007258455.2 of Sequoia sempervirens. Taxonomy (NCBI): domain Eukaryota; kingdom Viridiplantae; phylum Streptophyta; class Pinopsida; order Cupressales; family Cupressaceae; genus Sequoia; species Sequoia sempervirens. The sequence continues at coordinate 84,637 of VDFB02365226.1, forward strand.
GTTGACAAGTGGCATCTTGTCATTGGTGGATCTTTAGTCCCACATCCTCCATGTTTGACATTATTTTATCCTTCTTGGCTATAAATAGAGGCCTCCTCTATTGTATCAATCCTCGACAAGTTTCTCATCTTGACTCAACAATCTTATGCACAAATACATCATTGTCATTTGAATCCATATCATCTTCAAAGCAGTTTCATCATTTAGCTTATCTAAAGGGGTTGGGAAAGGGCTACTTTCCACATCAAAGTAGCACCAATCCCCCTTTGAGATGATATTTGAGTAGTTAGGAATATATTTCATGCTTATCTTGCTTGTAATTTCATGTTAGTTTGATGATGTTATTGTTTCCTTTACATTAGCTGAGCAATTTCATAGGGAGGACTATTATCACATTTGTTCAATATTGATTGATTTAACTCATATCAGTCAATCTTTGTTCAATGTAGATATGGTCTCTCACATTTTATAGAGATTCCCCGTAAAATCCATTAACATGATTTGAAATAGGTAATGAAAGCAAGAAATGAAATGAAAAGCAATAAAAGAGATTAATCCTATTCAAATAATGCAAACTCTTGATCCTATGGGGGAGTCAGTGCCAATTTGATGTGGAAATTGGCCCTTTCCCAACTCCTAAGAAAGATTGATGAAGATTTGATGATTGTGATGCACTTGGTGCTTGCTTCAAATGCCTTCCATGGAGAAAAGCTACAATAAACTAGCTACAATTGATGGATTTGATGGAAATGCTAAAGCTCTAAGATGAAATTGAAGTATAATAGCTTTGCTCAAATTGTGGATGATGAAATGAGGAATAGAGCCTTTTATTTATAGAATGTTAAGTTGAGGAGATGCCCAAAATAGAGCAATGTGGGACTAAGAATCAACAAATAGCAAGGTGCCACATGTCAACATGTGAGTGGATGGAGGATGTGAAAGTTTTGAAGAATGTGTCAATAAATGCATATATTTGAATTTTGAAATTGTTGAAATGACATGTAAGAGGGAAAGAAGGTGCATTGAATGCCACTTGGCTTAAGGAAAAAGGACTTTCTACGTGGAGTAAATGCCTTGTTGGAAGGACAAAGTCCACATGGATTTTTGAATTCAAATTTGAGGAATATTCCTTTAAAGATGCCTTGTTGAAGATAAATAGAGATTTAAAAAATCAAATAACTCTATTTTCATGTGCAAATGGCAAAAGATGGAGGATGGGACATGAGAATAGATTAAATTAATCAAGGTTAATTATTTTAATGAAGGATTAAATGATGTGACCTATTTGACTTAAATTTATGGATTGATTTACATCAAATATGAGAAGAATATGATTTAAATATTAAATAAAGGGTTTTGATTTATTTAACTAAGGGGATGAAAGAGCTCTTAAATCCTGGATACTAATTGACGTTCGACATCTAATCCTAATTGACGTTGGACATCTGATCCTAACCACTAACATCACTTCATCCTGAATCATCCTTCGGTCTAACCATTTAATCAAATACCTTTATTTGATTAAATTCATCAATATTCCCGTCATAATTAAATAAATCAGTTATGTAATTAAGTCATCCTTTCTCGATAATTAATTCAACCAGTTTGATCTAATTATCCCTATTTAATTAAATAATCAATTTTATTTGATTAAATATCTAAAGTTCATCCATTAAATTGAGTAAATTAAAACCTTATTTAATTTAATCTACCTTCACCCCCTTAGTTAAATAAATCAAAACCCTTTATTTAATCTTTAAATCATATTATTCTCATATTTGATTTAAATCAATCCATATATTTAAGTCAAATAGGTCACATTATTTAGTCCTTCATTAAAATAATTATCCTTGATTAATTTAATCTCTTTTCATGTCCCATCCTCCATCTTTTGCCACTTGCACATGAAAATAGAGTTATTTGATTTATTAAATCTCTATTTATCTTCAACAAGGCATCTTTAAAGGAATATTCCTCAAATTTGAATTCAAAAATCCAAGTGGACTTTTTCCTTCCAACAAGGCATTTTCTCCACCTAGACAATCCTATTGCTTTGAGCCAAGTGGCATTCAATGCACCTTCTTTCCCTCTTACATGTCATTTCAACAATTTCAAAATTGAAATATATGCATTTATTGACACATTCTTCAAAACTTGCACATCCTCCATCCACTCACATATTGACAAGTGGCACCTTGCTATTTGTTGATTCTTAGTCCCACATTGCTCTATTTTGGGTATCTCCTCAACTTAACATTCTATAAATCATTCCTCATTTGATCATCCACAATTTGAGCAAAGTTATTATACTTCAATTTCATCTTATAGCTTTAGCTTTAGCATTTGCATCAAATCCATCAATTGTAGCTAGGTTATTGTAGGTTTTCTCCATGGAAGGCATTTGAAGCAATCACCAAGTGAATCACAATCATCAAATCTTCATCAAGCTTGCTTAGGAGTTGGGAAAGGGCCAATTTCCACATGAAATTGGCACCAACTCCCCCATAGGATAAAGATTTTGCATTATTTGAATAGGATTAATCTCTTTTATTGCTTTTCATTGCATTTCTTGATTTCATTTCCTATTTAGAATCATGTTAGTGGATTTTATGGGGAATATCTATTCTAACTTTCATTTGATCTTATTAATGTTTTCATTTTGTTGTGTTCTTGTAGGTATAGGATATTGGTTCACATTTTGGAGCTAGAAGGAGGGCTTTAGTTTTTCAGGTAAATTTGGAAATTCCTCTCATTGTTTTACTAACATCGCATTGCTTTACTCACATAAAAGATATAACATTTCCACAGTGCAAATTGTACAATGGAATGCTTTTCCATTATTTGAGGTGCTCTAATGGTGATGCTCCATCCTATTTAGACATCCAAGGTAATATTCACAGCCGACTGATCACACTTTTAATGTTGTGGATTGTTTATCGTTTAAGAAAATGCCCTTCATATTGTATTCTTACTAATGTATTTAAAGGGAAAAGCTTTCACGCTTCTTGTGGTAGAAGAGGGGTAACTTAAGCTGGAAAAATATTCTTTACTTTTATCAGGTCTTATAGAAACATTAAAATTTCTTTGCTTTGATTAGATAAAACAATCCAATCTTTGCATTCATTAGTCAAATATTTGCTACAAAAATTGTGACTTTCTATTCAATTCGTCATTTACTTAGTCAATTTATTTGTTGAGGTTATAATGGTGTTTTTAGTTACATAGATTATTGTTGCTACTTGTAATTCAAATGACACAAGCTGATAAATAGAAATGACTTACCAGTTTAAGTTCCAAACCAGTACATTGCTTTTTCTATGTGATTGTTTGGAGTTCACAAGCAGTAACAAACACAATCTAATAGGCAATAAAAGGAAACTTTCTCATGTATCTAGAAAAGTAATATTCTTAGGGAGATAAGCTATCCCAGTGTGTGTGAATTTACTTTTGCATGAAAGTAGTTGATTTGAACACGTTCAGGATTCTTGTACAACATTTGGACTCCAATGTAGTAACCATTGAAACCTACAAAGCAATTAAAATCTATATTCTTAGTATTGCAGATAGGAGGAAAAAAATTGCTTTTGTTATGTAAAGTTGACTGCATTTTTATCGTCGATTGTTTATGAGGAAATTTACGGGTCTATTGTATTTGATAGATAAATCTCTAATCTTTATTTAAGCTGATGTGTGGTATCACCTGTGTGAACAGTGATGTAGGTAGCTCAACATCCTTGCCTTGTGGAGTCATCTAAATCATTCTGCATTTGTTTTGGAGAACATGCATAATCCTTGACTTTACCTAACACAAATTGCCTTGAATTATACTCTTGTACTTGGCATAAAATCCTGTACATTGTAGTCTTAACATTTGATTTCATTATAGGGGATATCAAAGATTTCGTCAAACTTTGTTTTCTCATCTGATGTCAAGTTGATAACAGGGAATCTATAATCAAGTGCCTTCAATGCTAGGATACTTATAAGTGGTGAATGCACGCCTCCATCCTAAATTTCCATAACCCATTTCAAATCTCTCATTGCGGTGCCAACAAGACAAGATACCTATCAAGTTAAGGCTTAGGAGTCCATTATGACATTTGTTATCAAATTTTAAGGGTAGATTTGGGAATCTGTTATCTTTTCACCTACCATTAGATTTTACTTCGAACGCTCTCCCAATACTATTTACTATGCTAGCTTTGTACTTGCCAACACATTTTCTTAAAATACTTTTATTCATTGTTTGGATCAGGGAGTAAGAATGCTAGTCAAAGGTTGTGGAGTCGGGCTTCACATTCACCAATAAATTTTTCTTGAATTTTTCTAAAATATTTTCCACAAAACCATTTGGTGCATATCCTGTAAGCATGGCATTCTATGAGATGACCTTGATTTGAGGGATTTTTTCAAACATTTCACATGCCTTGTCCATGCGACCCTTTATTTTTGCATTCATGACTACCAAGGTAGTTGCAACTTAGGTGGGCGTGTGGTTCATTTGAAAACTCCCCTGCCTACATGCCTCACCAGCGTGGCTGTGCTACTATGCAAATGGTTTGGACATTCTCTATGCCTTACAGTCATTGCATTCTGATTTTAGAAATCATCATATGATTGTGGAATTCAGTTTTACACCTACCAAATGCACTTGCTTGAAAGTCTTAAAAAATCTTTTTTTTTTAATTTTTTCATATGCCTGCTAATTACATTAGCTTGAAAGTTTCTAAATGCATGTTGAATTCAAAATAATGTAGGTCAACAAATATCAAGAGTAAATTCATGCAAGTCTCATTTATCTGCTTTTGTTCACTAATAGATATATATCTTAAAATGTTTTAAAAAGGCATTTTTGTTTGGATCAAGGTTGGAGCATTGATGGGAAAGATAAATTTTCAAAAGCACGTTCCTAAATTGTTTTTCTCTGCCACTAAAGTAAAGAAACATGTCCAATTTTAAGCATAGATTTTAGAAGTGAAATCTGAAGCCTATTTAGTTGGTCCAAATATTCTGCTTGTGAATGAGATATATTCTAAAGTCAATAAGTGCTTAAGATCTTTCTACTATGTATTGAATTTTTTTGATCCAATTTCCTTTCACTTAATCAAAGGATGCAGCTTTTGATTAAGATATTGTAATGCTTCAATATCTACAAGAATCAATCTTGTAATATTTAGGAGTGCTTGGGATTGCTCATATCTCACAGCCGATCTTGTTCCCTGTTGCTCAAATCTTGCAAGTAACCAAAAATCTCCTGTGATCTATGCTCCCAAGTATACAACTCCCTTGCTATGTCTTCCATCAGGAAGGCTCACCATGTTGAAACCATTAATAAATTTTATTTCAAGTGTCCAAAAAGCCAACCTATCATCGCTATCTACGAAGGAATCACAGTTTGAAATTTGTAAATTATGACACTGAGACTATCAAAGTCTTAAAATGCACCACCCTGGTGCACTTTTCTAAAGCGATGCAATTTGGCAAGAATCCTAGTCTAAAAGTCTGCTGCTGCGTCAGAGTTTGAAATGCCCCCTGCTAGAGGTAGCATATGCGTCAGAGTTTGAAGTTTGTTTCCAAACTCCAAACTCCACCATAGCAGTGCATTTTATGGTAGTGGATTAGTTTTATCCACTGAGTGGTACAGTTTGAATTTTGAGCGGTGCTATATAGCACCGCTACAGGAAAGCTAAGTTTAAAAGCATTAAATGAGTGTGAAAAATGAAAGACGAAGCTCAAGTAAGGATCACTTACTGGTGCCCCAATGCCGAGAGGTCACTAGTATGTCCGGACTTGATAAAAAATATGCATTGGGAGCTGTCATTGTGCCATCTTGTCAGAGTGTTAGACCTCAAATCGCTAAAAGGCTATGTATGAAAATGAATCAAAAGTGACCCCTTAGAGCCTCTTTAAGCTTGAAAATTAGGGTTTTTTCACCCTGTTTGGCTATCTTGCTAGGGTTTTGAACTCTTGAACCTATTTTTGTGTAGTCGGGGCCCATTTTATATTGTTTTATTGCATTTAGACACATTTTTGGCCTCCTGGAGCCTTTTTGGACCTATCGGGCACTTTGTCCTCTTTTTTGTGAGATCACCCAAAAAATCAAAATTTTTGTCCAATCTTTTGAGGGGGCATTATATTAGCATGTTTTCTCTCGCCGGGGCAGTAGTGGGGAAAAATTTTAAAAATAATTTTTTTTGGCTTTGATTGAGATCATTTATTCTTTGAATCAACACAACTAGTGCATTGCTTCAAAGAGGGGAAAAATGTAGATGCATAAAATGTACTAATAGACGTTGGACATCTGATCCTAACCACTAACATTGCTTCATCCTGAATCATCCTTTGGTTTAACCATTTAATCAGATACCTTTATTTGATTAAATTCATCAATATTCCTCTCTTAATTAAATAAATTAGTTATCTAATTAAGTCATCCTTTCTCGATAATTAAATCAACCAGTCTGATCTAATTATGCCTATTTAATTAAATAATCAATTGTATTTGATTAAATCTCTAAAGTTCATCCATTAAATTGAGTAAATTAAAACCTTATTTAATTTAATCTACCTTCATCCCCTTAGTTAAATAAATCAAAACCCTTTATTTAATCTTTAAATCATATTCTTCTCATATTTGATTTAAATCAATCCATAAATTTAAGACAAATAGGTCACATCATTTAATCCTTCATTAAAATAATTAACCTTTATTAATTTAATCTCTTCTCATGTCCCATCCTCCATCTTTTGCCACTTGCACATGAAAATAGAGTTATTTGATTTATTAAATCTCTATTTATCTTCAACAAGGCATCTTTAAAAGAATATTCCTCAAATTTGAATTCAAAAATCCAACTGGACTTTGTCCTTCCAACAAGGCATTTAATCCACCTAGAAAGTCCTTTTTCCTTGAGCCAAGTGGCATTCAATGCACCTTCTTTCCCTCTTACATGTCATTTCAACAATTTCAAAATTCAAATATATACATTTATTGACACATTCTTCAAAACTTGTACATCCTCCATCCACTCACATGTTGACAAGTGACACCTTGCTATTTGTTGATTCTTAGTCCCACATTGCTCTATTTTGGGCATCTCCTCAACTTAACATGCTATAAATAAGAGGCTCCATTCCTCATTTGATCATCCACAATTTGAGCAAAGTTATTATACTTCAATTTCATCTTAGAGCTTTAGAATTTGCATCAAATCCATCAATTGTAGCTAGGTTATTGTAGGTTTTCTCCATGAAAGGCATTTGAAGCAATCACCAAGTGGATCAAAATCATCAAATCTTCATCAAGCTTGCTTAGGAGTTGGGAAAGGGCTAATTTCCACATCAAATTGGCACCAACTCCCCCATAATATAAAGGGTTTGCATTATTTGAATAGGATTAATCTCTTTTATTGATTTTCATTGCATTTATTTCTTTCATTTCATATTTCAAATTCTTGTAGATATAGGATATTGGTTCATAGATTCATTAGCACATGAAGACAAAATAAAATAAAATCAAATAGTCCAATTCAAAAAATGATTCAATTTCAAAAAACCATAACATCCAAGCCCTTTAGTAATGATGACTTAGACATGTTTAGATGAAGCTCTTCAGGGCTTCCCCTCTCTAAGTTCTTCCACTAAGGCTTGTAATGACAAACCCAAACCAACCAATGGTAACTTATACCCCAAACCTTTTTGTAGTGATGACTTAGACATGTTAGATTAAGCCCTTAAATAATTCATCTCTCCTAGCTCATCCACTAAATGTTTGCCACAAGAGGATGCAAGCATTGATCATCATGATAATCATACTTTTTCTTCTCTTGATATCTCTCCCATTGGTGATGAAGGTATCTTGATGAAATAAGACACAATCATTGAAGATCATGAAAGTATTTCTTGTATTCCTTCTCCTCCCCCTTGCAAATACATTATGACATGCAAAGATGAAATCATTTCCACTACCTTATTGAGTCCTCATTCATCTCCCAACACCTCCCCTACTTGTGCAAATCCTTTAATGAATAAGGATAAACTCGTGAATGATCATGACAAACATATTTGTGTGGAGGATATGATTATGAGCTATGACAATCATACCTCTTCTATTCAAGACAAAATTCTAGGACATGAGGATGTAAGTATAGATAATCATGAAAATCAACCCTTTTCTTCTCCTAATATCTTCTCTACACATGAAGAAGATAGTTTAGCATTAGAAGATATCGGGATGGAACTATTTAAACAAAAAATTCCAATCATTAATAACCATGAAACTCCTAGTTATCCTTCTCTTGGTGTCTCTCCTATGAGCGATAAAGCTATCTTGCCAAATCCAATTATGACATGTGATGAACATATTATCTCTCTTCCTAGGGTTGATATTATGACATATAAGAATGATACCTTAGTGAAAGAAAACAACCAAATAAATCCTTCTCATATCACCACTATTGATACTCAAAAAAGTCCAACCCTTAATCAACCCCCTATATGTGCTAAGAAACAAGCTCACAACCTCATTCTTCCAAATCATGGTCTTCATGAATTTCCTTTCATAGAGATCAACCCATCCAACAAACCTTCACTCAACATCCATACTATCACTCAAGATTTATCCAAGCAAACTCTAACCTTGGTACATACTAATTTGATAGACGTCTCATTAAACATGTATCAAGGAAAAAAATTGTTTCCTTATCCAAATAAATAACATTAGTTGCTGCTCCTTGCCATGAAATAGTTGTAGGATAATAGCATACTCATGATTGCATATTTTGCATCCATTGCAAGGGGAATTTTATCATCATCCATTCCAAGCTCACCCTTGTCCTACACTAAGTGGGGGCAAGAGGTTTGACAACCTTATCCTCGTATGTCACTTGTCATTTTCTCTTTTGGCTAATCGTTAACTTTTCATGAACATATAAAATCAAGCTTGGGATGTTGACAACATGTCTTAAAGACTGACACACATGTGACATACACCTTTTCTTCATGAAACAGCTTATCAAAAAAATATGAATTGGCATAGGGCTTTTCAAATAAGCTCTCATACCTTCTGCTTTAAAGCAATTGCTCATAGTAATTGTGTTAGCAACCGCTTTAAAGTGGGGGCATATATAGACAACATCTTTGTGCAAATTTCATGGTGTGATTTACTTTTTCTTGTGATGTGTTGTATCCTTGGTGGTGTCATTGGGTTTGATATCTTCCATGAGTGAATGATCAACTGAAGTGGCCTAATGTGAACAAAGCATCCCATGGATAACAATCTAACAAGGGAATAACGATCAACTGAAGTGGCCTGATGCTAACGAGGCATCCCATGGATAATGATCTAACACCCTGACTTGTCCTCTCTTGGAGACATTAGGCACAATGCTCCCTAAGAAGAAGACCTTACATGAATAAATAAAAATCCCCTTCAACAAAATCTTTGCATGACATTCAAAACATTTACAAAAGAATTACATTGTGGTGCCTTATCAATGTTATCAAGAGCATAACTTTGGCATGGTTTGTATAATGGGAAGCTGACACACTAGCTTGAATTTCTCACTAAACCACTTCTTTGGGACAACTCACCCTACAAACGACCTTATGTTTTGTGGCCCTAGAGTGAGCTCATCTTTTCCACCCCATTTTCCTTTCTTGTCATTGTATGATTATATATCTTGTTGGTTTGACTTAGGATCTTGGATCCTAGGGGCTTGACTGCCTTCTTGATCTTTGTCATTCTTTGACATCTACATCTATACATTTAGATCTCTCTTGAATGTCTACTTTAGTGTGAGTTTGAATCAAGTTCATCCTCTCACTAAAGTGGGGGCTAAATGTACCATAGAAAAAAGGAAACTTGCTTGATTTGGGAATAATTCATGATAAATTGGACTTAATGAGGCCTTGATTTAGTATTGAGGTGTTTTATGCATCCACATTAGGTCTTGGACCCTTGCAAATGCATTTATCAATGTCTTGTAAAGGTGTTGTAAAGTGTTGTAAAAGACTTTCATGCCTTTCTATACTTAATGAGCCAATTTTCCCTTAATGGGTATGTGCAAGATCATGATGGGCCAAAAAGTGGCAATATGATGGGTATGTGTAGGGTATGTGGCTGACAACTTTTTTTTATCCAAAATTTATGAAATAAAAAGGGTTTTTAAAGGAAATTCTCAGCTTTCCACCAATATAAATTATGCTTTAATTTGAATTTAATAAATAATTATTATTCATTTTCTATTTGAATTATGACTAAAGTCTTAATTTATAGACTGATTGAAAAGCATCTATAGCTTTCAAATGGTATCACATTTTTTGAATCCAAAACATGCGTCACATTCTATGCTTCACATACTATAGGATTAATTTTTTTTTTGAATTTCATGGAGTTTTGACCAAGTTAAGGTGGTCAAACATACAATTTTTTATATTTTTTAAAAGTTGTAATAAAAATTCATAATTAATTATTTACTTGAAAAAAAAATTTACAAAAAATATTCATCACATCAGACATGAGTCCTCTACTTATATCTAAAATATTATCATTTTATTGTGGTTAGGGTGGTCAAATAGACACCTACTTTTTATTTTTTCCCTAAAATTTAAGTACTACTGGATTGAATTTTCAAATTTTCACCAAATAGATTTTAAAAAAAAAACCTAGTACTTTAGAAACTACATTCAATTTTCTACAAATTCTATTCTTACATATTTTTGAAATAATAAAGATAACTTATTCAAATTTTTACGTCAAGTTTCCTAACTCTGATTTTTCTGAATTTTTCTCCACTTAAGGGCCTGTTTTTTCCATGATGATCCTGCACATACCCTAATTCAAAATTATAAAATATATTTAATTGCATATTCACATCAATCTAGAAGGCTTGTAAAATAAACTTAATGCTAATCTAGTGTTGTAATGTGTTTTACATATTCACATTGGTCCTTGTGCCTTTCTAGGCTATGTGGACCTTATTTTAGTGTTGTAAAATGTATTTAATTACACTTTCACATTGAATTATGTGTCCCAAGCCCTAATTGATCTTCACACCATCATTAATAGGCCCCTATTACCCCATATTGTTCATCCCAAGGAATAATTTGATGAAATAACAAACTAAGTCATCATATAAACCTAATTTTCTTATCTCTTGACAACCCAGCTGGCAAATGGACCCCCTCTAGGACTGATTTTCCATCTATGGTGAATGAGCCCCTACCAAGTGGGACTGATTCACCCAAGGTGGGGAATGAGTCCCATTTGGTCCATTTTTGACTTTTGAGCAAGAAAAAATAGGTTTTAAGTTTAATTTTTTTTCATGTCAGCCTTGGGGGTCCAATTTATGGGAAAATAAGGTGAATTTCATATAAAATCAAGTCTCTAAACCCTAATTCACAAGATCATAACTCATTCACACATATCTTATCATTCATTTATCATCTATCTTCTCCTTCAAGTCAAGAAAGTTAGGGTTTTTACATTCTAAGTCATCAAGATAGCTTTCAAGGACATTTAGGCACAAATTCTTCATGTTTTGCTGTAGAAATTCAAGATAAAATATCATGGCAAGGTATTGACTCCATTATTGCATGTTTCATTACATTCTTTTCTCATTTTGGTTTAATTACCTAAAAGGGGTTTGACCAAGGCAAACCCCCATGCCCTAACATTCAACATTTCTCTCTTGTCTTGTGTATTTGCAGATTTAGGCATCTTTAAGAATTGGAAATCATTGAAGATCAAGTTGTAAAGTTGTTGAAGACACCTTCCTATTGACCAAGTCAAAATATCAACAAAAAGTCACTTTTAGGTTCAAAAATAAGACTTTCAGATGCAAACAGCTGTTAGGAGCCGAAGAGTAGATCGGGGACTTCCATTTCCACTTTTGGATTTTTAGAAATTGAAAAGTGGACTGATTCACCATCAGTGGCAAATGAGTCCCATTTTCAGGCCTGATTTTGGTTTTCTATAGTTTTGGATACCCATTTGTCCAAAACAGGCTCTAGTTTAGTTTTCCAAAATTGGTACTAATTCACCCAAAATGGAAAATGAGTATCACTAGGCCTAAAAATTAGGATCAGCAACATTCCAAAACTCACTTCCAATCTCCATCAAGGTCTCAGGTGCACACTTTCAGTTTCATCAAATTTTGTTGTAATTTGTATTCATTTATAGTTCATTTCTACATGTCACAATGCATTTTCAAACAACTTGTATTCCAATAGTTTTCACTTAATAATCAATTCATTTTATCATTTTCTTGCATTCAAACATTGCATCTAGGAATATTACATCCATATTGCATTGAATTTGAGTGTAACATTGACCACTTTGGCCCTTCTTTCTCCTTTTAGGTGAAAAACCCTAGAAGTGCTAGAAAGGATTAGGAAGACAAAATCTTTGTTAAACTCTAACCCCAAAATATCAGATCACCCTTGTGTCCCTTGTCCATGATGATACTATCTCCCTTTACATTTTTGTTCTCTTATCTAAGTTCTTAATTTCTTTGTGATGTTGTGGTGCTTATTTGTTGTCCCTTGCGTGTGCAAGAAAATTTCCATAGTTACATATTACTATGTTCCGTGGGCCACAACATCACTTTTGCATTCTTGCTTTTCTCTCGTTAGGATGTCACATGCCTTTTGTTCAACACAAACCATTCTAAGGGGGGCTATCATGTCAACTTTTATTTTCAAAAAATACATTTGATGGCCAATGAATCTTTTCTTGAAAATCTCTTCAAAATATTTTTCAAAAATCACATTCAGGTATGTGCAGGATCATCATGGAAAAAACAGGCCCTTAAGTGGTGATGAAAATTCAAAAAAATTAGAGTTAGACAACTTGACATAAAAATTGAATAAAATATCTATATTATTTCAAAAATATGTAAGAATAGAATTTTGTAACAAATTGAATGTAGTTTCTAAACTACTAGGTTTATTTAAAAAAAAGCCTATTTGGTGAAAATTTGAAATTTCAATGAAATAGTACTTAAATTTGAGGGAAAAAAAGAAGTAGGTGTCTATCTAACCACCCTAACCACAATAAAATGATAATATTTTTTTATAAGATTTTATATATAAGTAGAGGACTCATGTCTCGATGTGATGCATATTTTTATAATTTTTTTCAAGTAAATAATTAATTATGATTTTTTATTACAATTTTTAAAAATATAAAAAATTTATGTTTGACCACCTTAACTTGGTCAAAAATTCATGGAATTCAATTTTTTTTAATCCTATAGTATGTGAAGCATAGAATGTGACACATGTTTTGGATTAAAAAAATGTGACACCATTTGAAAGCTATAGATGTTTTTCAATCAACCTATCACTCAGGACTTTAGTCGTAATTCAAATAGAAAATGAATAATTATTATTTATTAAATTTATATTGGTGGAAAGCTGAGAATCTCCTTTAAAAACCCTTTTCGTTTCATCAATTTTGGGTAAAAATAAGCTGTTAGCCACATACCCTACACATACCCATTATATGGCCACTTTTTTGCCCATCATGATCCTGCACATACCCATTCCTTAATAAGGACCCCTAGTAGAATATTTTTCCTTTATCATGGGTTCATAAAGAAAGATTTTGAAAAACTTTCCTCCGAGGAGGGAGCACCTTCCCCTGCGGGTGAAGTTTGACCTTCCCCTTGCGAGGGGACTTTCTTCCTTTCAAATTCCTTGATGAAGTGAACATCTTTCAAAAGGATTCCTTGATGATGAATTGATTTACAAAAATAACCCTTACACTTTTGAACTAAGCGTCCCTTGAGTGGACCCCTTTTCTTTTAAAGGTTTCCTGAGGGACCCCTTTGAAAGCTCTTCCTTCAATTTTCTAACTTTTTATGTGACTATTTGCTTGTTTTCTTGTTTAGTTGCTTTTTGCTTTCTAACATGTTTTATCTTTGGATTAACATGTTTCTTTGTAGGTGTGCCTATGAAGCTTCTTTCCAATCCAGTTATGTGGAGTCCCTTACATCGAGCTTCCTTCAGGAGAGAGTACCTAGGGGCACCTTCTTTGTAGGTTTAAGGATCTATGAAGCACTTGTATCTTGCTAGATTCATCCTTCATTGGTCTACATGCCTTTGGTGCACTTTTATCAACTCCATAGTTTTGAAGATCTATGGAGTCCTTTGTTCAATCCTCCTTAGGAGAGAGTACTTGCAGAGTTATTTTCTTACCCTATGCTTTTGAGCTCATTAGATTGTTGTCTGCTTCCTTGACAGTTTAGGTATTCATTTCAAAACTCTCCATTCTACTTTATCAAACATTCAATGACACTCATGCTCACTAAATTGGGAAAAAATGTACAGGAGTGAATTTGTACCCCTGTCACAAATTCCCCTCTTACACCATTTACTTTAAGAAAACCACCTTGAATAAGAAATTCCACATCACCTATCTATAGTGCGTCCACTTGGTTCTTGTCATTTGTGCTGGTGGGGAATTTCTGTTGGGGATGCACACATGGGACTCAAATGTTAGTGCAATTCACTTATGTCCCTGATAGATTCCTACCTTTGGGATTTCCAAAGACATTACATTCTCCATTGGTGATGAAGGGTAATGCCTCTACACCTTCCTGCCGACATGAGAATGGCTCTTTCCCTCCTAATTCTTCTTGAAATGCCTATCTTACACTTGCATTCCATCCTCTTAGAAATTTTCTTTAGCCTCTACACACTAATTCCATTTTGTCTCACGATTCTTGAGCTTCTATGCATCTTCTCTACTTTGGGTTGCACTTTTTCTACCATTGGAGCTGTGACTTGGTGTCCTATGGGACTACTTCTTCATTGTTGCAGTAACGTCGACCTTACCAAGCTTGTATCCTCCTCTATGTGCATGAGGGAACCTTGATTAAGAAGGTGGTACTGTTTATTGATTTGCACAGTAGTGTTATTGATATTGTTTGATATCTTTTCTAGTACTTTCTTTATCATATTTTCTATATCATAGCTTTTCTAGCTATCCATGGAGGTAGAAACACCAAACCAAGGGTTTTACTGCGGTGAACCCCTATACAACCCCAACATTTTTCCTCTCTTGGTTGTGTGTAGGTATGTGTTTTGTGGAGCTTGCTGGTGAACTAGATTCTTTGTAAGTTAATCTTCATCAATTTCATCCTTTCCGCCTTGTATATCACTTTTCTAGTTACCTTATTTGTTCTATTTATTATCATCTTAGTTAGTTAGATTTAAATCTTAACTGCAAAGTAGTTAGTAGGCTTTTGTTCCTTTTATTGTGCCTTTGTACTTTCTAGTTGTATGGATGCCAACTCCCTACTGAGATGCCAATGCATTGCATTGTCGTCCCTAACCTACACTGCTATCCTTTGGTAGAGAGTTGTCTGAGGTACAATTCAAGTTCCAAAAAATTTCTCATTTAGCCCCATCAAATCTCTTGAGTTAGTAGAGTGGTAGAATAACTTGAGAGTTCTCTTCATTCTCTATCCTTTACCTTAAAGCTCTTATCCAACTTGAGGTAGATTAGGGCATCCATCCACTCTTGGCTCTTCGTGATTTGGAGTCTTGGTGTGGTTGTTCCCCTCTTCTACAATATATTTATTGATGTTGTAGAAATCCATCACCTTTGTAGCTATGGCTTGAATGAGAAAAACCTATGAGTTTCCATTATCCATTCCCAACTTCAAACACAAGTTCTTCATCTTGGTGGGATATTTCTTGATTGAAGGTCAACTCATGACTATTCCTTAGCACAATTTATTTTGAATATTCATTGGTCAAATCATGCTATGATATCTACAATAACTACAACTAAACTCTTCCACCTATAAATATTTATTTGCATCATAGGGCTAGTCCCACATTTTTCCATTGGGTTCTTAATTGAAGATGCCAAGTTGTTCTCCCTTTCTAGAATCAAGACATGTGTCAATAGAGTGCACATGTGTAATTTTTAGTTTCACTTTCCTTTAGAACTTGCACAATATAGAAAATAAATGTTGCACTAATAACAATACATGCATCAACTAGTCAATTTTGTTAGCATTCAATCACCATTTTAATATATTAACCAAGCCCATGCTGAGTATGTGTCACATGTCATCATAGCACATAAGCACAACTTGAAATTTCACATTTTTCAAAAAATTATGCTAATCCAAGAAAATATACCACAAATGAAACTCCACCACCTATACATGATGTGGATTTTATACAATGAACAAAAACAAGGCTTTAGGGATGAAAAATGGAAAATGATCACAATAGTGTAGCTTCAATAAGTTTATCTTTTACTAACTAGTACTATAAGGAAATTATGTGCTACCAACCAAGTGAAGACACTTCATCAATTTAGGGACACACAAACATATTAAAATGGAAAGGACAATTCATAAAAAGATATGTATGTGGCTACTGTGGATGCCTTTTCTACATTTTTCTCAAAACAAACAACTATTAATATTGTTAGTCAAACTAAACAAAGCAAAGAAAACATCTCTATGAAATACATCATGTCACATATGCAAATAAGATAACAAGAATTTAAAAAAAAAACATATAAAGCATGTCAAACTCTATCCCATAGTGGATTGGTGTTACTTTGATATCGAATGTAGCCCTTTCCCAATCCTTGATAAGCTCTTGGATGATGATTGAACAAGATGCAAGATGATGACTAAGATGAAGTGCAAGATGAATGTGTGTATAGCAAAGATACTAAGATTGTGGATCCAAAATGAGAAGAAAAAGCCTTCTATAAATAGAAGAACAAGATGGAAGAACGAGAAAAATGGAGGAATGTGGGATCATTCAACATCCAAAGGTCAAGTGCCACTTGTCAAGATGTTAATGGAGGAAGATTGTGCACATTTTGGTCATTGTGCATGATAAATGTTGTTAGGTGGATTTTGAAATTTTGAAAGTTGGCTTGTTGGAGGGAGAAGAAAGAGTCTTGAATTCCAAGTGGGAGACATGTAAGAGACAATATACGAGGAGTTAATGCCATGTTGGAGGACAAGACACTTGGGAGGGAAAATTAAAATTTTGGGAATATTCCCTTTTTGATTCCTTTTGAATGATAATAGAAGAAATAATAAATCAAATAAATTGATTTATTGTGCAAGTTGCAAAATCTAGAGAATTGGGGGATTAGGATTAACATTAATCATGATTTGATTAATTTTAATGGAGGTTAGTTGATTGTGACATTCAACTTAAATATTTGGATTTATTTAAGTTAAATGAGAAGATAAAGAACATTAGAGATTTAATTAAATATTTGGATTTATTCAATTAAATGAAGCAACTTTAGGAGAATAATTAAATAACATTGATTTATTTAATTAAAGAGAGAATATGATGATTTAATTAAATAAAGATTAGTTTATTCAATTAAAAGAGGAATTTGATGATGAATTTAAAATCAAATAAGGATTATTTAATTAAATACTTTGCAAAGAGGATGATTAAAGAAGAACTGGTGTTAGTAGGTCAGAATCAAGCATGCATTATTAATTAGGATAATTTACATGTCTACAACTACATATTACACAAGTTCAAATTTAAAGGGTTCAATAAATAAGATGTGCAATAAACTATTAGTGCACTAGAAGAAAGTCAATCCATGTGGATGACAGTTAGGTAATAGTAGGGTCCATCACACAAGCATGCCCATTAGAGACTTAAGTGATTTTTTAAAGAACACGTGCATGTTATATCGGCTTAGTTGGTTATCTAGGAAAAGAGTTCAATGGATAAATGATAAAAAATTCATGAAAGAATAAATTAAAAGCCAACCATTGGCTAAACAAGTCACAATATGATTACAAATTAAAGCAACAAGCTCTATGTGAGGATTCAAGGTTTTAGGTTAAATTTGTTAAACCTTTGAAAACAAGCATAAAACCTTAGAGTTTTAAACTAGTTCCAATTGTGGCTCTTGTTTGGGGATACATGCTTCAATGAATCATGAAAAGATTCAAGAAAATATTTGATAGAAGACAAAAATAAAAGAACATAGAAAAACCAGTCTAAAAGGAAAAACGCTTCATTGTTAGCTGCAAACAATCATAGTTGCACAAGACCAAATGAGGAAAGAAAAATATATAAATATTGTTTCAAAGAAAAATTGGGTTCAACAAAATGAATCAACAAGATTATGAACCACTAATTTATGCAATGAAACATATAATTATGTGTATTATATGATGCAAATAACAATTAGAAATCAATTGCCATGAAATAGTAATGAAAGGGTTGCCCCCAAAAATACATAAGGGATCTATGGATTTGCAGTCAATATGTCTTTGCTACAATGTTGTTCAAGATATTGGAACTATCATCATTCCCTCAATACCCATAGAACTGGAAGAATGACACAAAGAGAGTGACAAAGAGAGTGAAAACAAAGAAAAAAACTTTCGGGTCAACATGGAGGAGACTTAAATGTCTTGATGCCTTGAATCATCCCCAAAAGGAAAACACAATAAAAATGGAAAAAGATAAAATGCTTACAACATAGAGAAGAATGTAGGTATGTTTATAGTGGAATTTCATAAAGAGAGAGAGATATACATCAAACAAAACATCATGGGGGATCACATTACGCATATGCAATTGAACATAAAGAAACACGAAAAAGAAAAGAAATAAAAGTACTAGTAAGGAACATGTGATTCAACCTATAGTAGGTAGCCTGCATCCCAATCTCGGTTAGTATAAACATAAGGTGGAAAACTAGCCAAAGGGACAATGAAAAGTGCCAAGCTAGGGGTTCAAGCACTAAGTTCAACACTCTTTTTAGTAGATTTTTCATTTAAGCTCATAGAAGACGCAAACAATGTATTCAATTCATCATGCACTTGTTCATCAATCTATATAATGTCAATGTCATCACCTAAATTAATTACAATAGGAATTTGAATGACAATGTCCATGGAAGGTTCTTGTTTATGTTGCAGTGAAGGTATAGAATCGTCATGCACTGCTTAAGGTAAGTTTGGATTTTTATTTTCTATGTGTTTCTTGTCTTCTTTAGTTTGTAACATATGAGCAATAACACAATGTCTATGCCTACATTCTCTAGCATTTTGGTTTCATTTCAATCTGTTATCAATTCGTGTTTGTGTAAGAGCAGGTTTGTCAATCATAGGTTTCTTCTCTTCTTTGGGAGGAATGGAAGAAACAACAGGAGGTTGTTCAACCACTTTCTCTTTAGCTTTGTAAACTTGTTTGTTTTAGGAGGGGCAACGAGATTTTTTTGGTTGTCTCATGGCGTCTTATAAGAAATCAAAGGAGGATTTGTTATAGGTTGTTCTTGGATGTTTGGAAGGACTTTCGGTTCAATCATTGTTTTGTCAATGATAGGTTTTCCAGTCATAGGTTGAGGCATTTTCGAAGGGATAATTCTACTATATGCTTTTCCTTGAACTTTTGATATGATTTTAAAAAGAATTCTTCATGAGGTTTAATATATTCCATAGGCTCATGCTAAAAGAATCTAATGAAAAGTTCCCTTCCCTTGGGAAGACGTTGGATTAAACCCACTATGATGCATAGTAAATATATCATTGAAAAATGGAAAATTTAAATATTTATGCACAATAGAGGGGACAACATTCATGGAGTGAAGCCATGGATAGCCTAACTTCACATGAAATTGGCCTGATTGTGGGATGATAGTGAATGAGACGTTTAATGTTTTCGGTCCAAATTTTAAAGGGATATCTAGCAAGCCTATCATAGGACAAGAAAAACCATTATGTGTCTTGATCCATACTTTTGGTTTAACATATGCATCTTGATAAAGCTCATGCATGAATAGGAATTCTTCAGTGATCACATTCTCTCCATAGACGGGATCAATTAATATCCCATTAGTAGGTTTGTTATTGATTCGGTCAGTTATGTAAAGAGGATGATCAGGTGTATGTTTAAGTATGTCATTTTGTGAGAAAGAAATATCAAGAGGCTTTTTAGTTGAGTCCTTATGAGGTCTAGCTTTGATAAATTATACTGCTCTAATTGGTTTCTCATTGTCATCTTTTATGTTTTCATCATCTGTGTCACATTCATCACATCATTCTTGGTTTCACTAGCTTTGAAAAATGAAATAGTGTGCTTCAGCATGGGATTAGTAAAGATTTATAAAAATTGGTTAGGAGGGGCAACAAACTTATTACCTTAATAATTCACACCCTCAACTTCACAATTTGAAGTTGATGATTGTAAATAAGGTCTTGCATAAGATGTTTAAGTTGCTTACAATATTCTGTACCATGTCCATTTTGTCAATGATAATGACAATAAGAGTTTCGTCAAAAGCCTATGGGAAATGGTATATTAGGATCATGCTATTTAATAGGAGGTAAGGTAATCATATTCTTTTCAACAAGATGCAACATGATATTATGAAGGGTGTCAAGTGGAGGAGTGAATTCTCTATTCCTATCCCCAAAAGAATTTTTCATCTTTAGAGTAGCCACTTGGTTATTGGTTTGTTGACTTGGTTGAGGGGAATTTTGTAAAAATCCCTTATTCTACTTCTTGAAAGGTTGGTAATTATTTTGAGTTGTGGATTCAGACTTTTTTAGGATGACTAGGGGGATTTTTCACATCACGACCACAAGTCGTATTTTGGTAATCATGAAGGGTTGTACATAATTGTGTAAAGGATTGGAATCTCAAACTTTCAAGTTTTCTTTGGAGTTTATTTTGTAAGTTGGCAACAAACATTCATTGAAGGTCAATATTAGGAATCTTAATGTTTACATGTGAATAAAGTGTTTGATATCTTGCTAGGAAATCAACCACTTTCTCATCATTTTTTTGCTTACATGTGTCATTAAATCAACAAGGGTAATTTTGGGATCCATGTGAATATGGAAGTGGTTGTAAAAGGCATCAAAAAGTTCATTGAATGAGCCAATTGAATTATTCGGTACAGAGGAGAACACTCTAAAGCAATATCCTTCAAGGACCTAGGAAACATGGAAAATAGGATCTCTTTTCCCACTATATTTCTCAAATCGGGAACTTCTATAACTTTTGGCATTTTTACTCTCAATATCTCCAAGGATAGTGGATTGGTTTTGATGTTGTAATGATAGAAAAAGTACTCCCTAATATAGCCTAGATTTAGTGTTTTAATATGTCTAACATATTCACATTATGTCTTGGGCCCTTGCGAACTAAATGAACTTAATTGGTATCTTATTTAGAGTGTTGTAAAGTGTTGTAACACACTTTCACACTTTTCTAGGGTTTTATTAAATAATTGTGCTTCTTTATGCTTTAACTAGCCTTATTTTACATCCACAAGCCTCATTTAATTCATATTTTTAAGGATAATCTCAACATAAATCAACATCTAATCATAATTCATGTGTTTTTAGGTTCTGTGGCCTAGATTTAGTGATCTGGGACTCATACACCACCTTGGGCATATGAGTCCCACCTAGGGTTTTGGGTCCTGTTGACGTTCCTTTTGGCACAACATGCAAACAAAATATTGCTACTTTGTTTCTCCTGAAAGAGAAAGACAACACATGGATGTCTTAGCCCCCAAGGTCTATGTAGTTGGTTCTCAACTGTGCTAATGTCCCTCAGTGGTCAATGAAATAGTAATGTTCAAGGGGCCTGCTGGTGTGAGCTTCTGGATTATTATGAGATCAAACATAAACTTAAAACCTATTCTAACCAGGTTTTTTAAAGAAATGTAAAAAGATAGATCAAGCCTTCGAGAGAGAAAAGAATGACACTTCATTCGAATTAACTAGACCCATCACCTTCCAAGGAATTCCTAACTAAAATTGCAGAACAAAATTAACTTGTGACTAACACACGGTTTCATTCATTCATAGTGCTGATTTCAACAACATATTGCATATTACCATTCAAACAAAACATAAAACCAAAGTTCATTCCTTGAAAGCCTCCTAAATCAGATGATTAATTCAAGACAAACACCATTCTGGAAAACAACATGAAATAGATTAAGATCTGGTTGCTTCTACTGTCAGTGAGACAGATAAGCAACATTTACAAATTTGGTACAATCACCAGTGTACAGAAAATCTGTGGCTCCAAATTGTTTCCATTTACACTAAGAAAACTGAAAGATACATTGGTCTTCTACTTAATCTAACTCCCAACTACCGGTTCTACTCTACCAGTTCTAAAGGTTCTCAATTCTAACCTAGAAGTTCCCCACAAGTTCTAACCTCTACAAAGAGGCAAGAATGCCTTATATACAGAATGCATCCAAAAGAATGTGCTATCCCCCTATAGTAGGGCTTACCAAAATAAAAATCTTCTTAGTTGCAGGTAGGTCAGCTCTCAAGTCTTTTGAAGAAAGTCGATTATGTCTCCTCGATGTGATTTTGTCTTCTAATAGTTATCGGCATAGCACAGCCTAGTCGATGAGACCTTTCAGCGTGCTATAGAAGTCACATCAAGCTCATTTTATGTCAGGAAGACAATCCCGCTTCAGGGAGACCTTACCCCAAACTCCTCTTCTCTTACCGATCCCCTTCTTGCTTCGGTGTGACCTTCTTTTTGTGTGGTCCCCTATCTATTGGCAAGACATTCTATGGTCGGGGAGACTTCTCGGCAAGCTATCCTTGGTTATATTAATGCCTCCGTCACTGGAAGATCCATCATTGTCAGCAAGACCTTCAACAGACTCCTTTTCATTCTCGCCAAGCTTACCCTTGTTGACCTTCTTGTGCCAGCTTCTTTTTGTTTCGACGTGACTTTTCGTCTTCGGCAAGAAACTATACTAAGAGGGGAATCCTTTAGGAAAACCCCCCAACTGTCAAGGAGACATCTCCCCAATTCAAATCTTTCTTGCCGATCTCAAATTTCATATCAGTGAGACCCTCAAGCTTAGGCCAGACTTCTTGTCGATCTTTCCTTTTTCTTCTCGCCACTTGATTCCATTGCCAAGACCTTCCCAAGTCGCCGAGACTTCTTACTGAGCTTAAATTGCTACGCCGATGCCACTTACTCTTTGGCGGGCTCTTCATTTCACTGAGAATTCCCTCAGTCAATGAGACTTTACATTGAACAAGGCCTCCTTTCGCCAAACTTTGGTGTCCCTAAGACCTTTTCTTGTGGTCATACCGATATGCCCCCCTTTTGTGCCTTGTCGGCGAGACTCGAAGACTTCGTTGAGACATCTCCTCACCGCAAAGACCTCTCATCGAAAGGCATATCTTTCTCGGTGGTCGGTGAGACATGAAGCCTTTGACAAGACTTCTTGGTGAAGAGAAAACCTCCTGCCGAAGGAACATCCTTTTGCCACCAGTTAGCGAGACATTGATATCTCACTGAGACCTTTTCCCAAAGGAAACTACTCATGCCAATGGGAAACTCCTAGTCACTGGGATGATGACCTTTGTCTTCTCGATAGATTCCTGCATATGAATTCCACTCGCTGTGACATCTCTAGGGTCTTGCCGATAGGCAACACAGATGCACATCGACATAATGCACAGTTAGTCAACAAGACATTGATAAGGTCTTGCTGAATTTCTTCTTAAAGGAAAATTTTGACCAACTAGATTGAGAAATACATTCCAACTGAGCTCCCTTGGTAGATATCATCATGTGTGGTGATTTAATCCTGCAAAAGAAAGGTCTGTATTAGTACTCAAAGGAAAATAAAACATAAAATATGTCATAATGAAATCCATTATTGCTTTTGATTATTTTACTGAATACTTAACAAGGAGGGAACCAACTTAGGCTAAGACATAACCAAAATTAAATAAAAACAAAAGACAAACATAGGCAGAAAACAGAAGAACCCCCAAGAGCAAAGCAAACAACAGAAGCAGAGAAACCAAAAGAGAAGGGGAACCCATTTTGTTCTAAATCAAAATGGGGTGGTTATGCAAGGAATAACAAATGGCGACTCGGTTGGGAAAATGGTTTAACCATTTTCAAGAATTTGAAGGATTCAACTACCTAGAACTCTTGGTTCATGAACATCACAACTCTAGTTGGGTCAATTATCAGAAGCAAAGTTGAGCAAGGATCTCAAATGTAAATCAACAATAGCCACCCCTAAATCTATGTGTGTGCTTGATTGTGCATCACTCTCTCATGAAGTTTTCCTTATCTTTTGGACAACAATGTGTAAGATTTGAACTACATGAGTTGATTTCCTTTAGCTCTTGTGCAATGATATCCTGGGCATTGCTTTGCTGCCAGTCAGACATCCATAGCCCCGACAAAGATACCTCTAGTTTTCTCACAGCATTGCTCTACTACCAGCCGTGTGTCCATAGCCCCAATAGAGATACTAGAATCACCCATTCATATTGAATCCCTTCCTATATAGGTAATTTTTCTCCTTCTTTTTTGTTTTCCCATAGAGTTTTAGATATTCCATTTAGTTCTTTTTTCAATATGTTAGGTGTTTAACATTTATTCTAGGTTGAAAACTACCATGGATCTCAAGACAACACTTGGAAAACCATATTTTGCACTCAAGTCTTACAACATTGCCATCCTAGGACAAATATACCATTACAAGAGGAGATGATCTTATTGATTTGTGACAGATTCAGAGGGAGCTGATGAAGGTTATTTACTTTGCACCTTGTTTTCAAGACGTTCCATAACTCTTATTGGCAATGGTCATGAAACAAAGAATTTAGGACAAAATAACCCAATCAAAAAGCATGAAAATACCTAAACCATTCTTCTCCTAATGACCAAAGTATGCTTCAAATAATAGCCACCATTCTAAGATGGAAAGAAATAGAGAAACCCCAAAGGAAAAAACAAAACAGAAACAAAAAGAATAAAGGAAACAAAAGATAGAAAGAAAAGGAAGAAAAAGCAAAGAATAGTAGAGCTATTTACAAACAGAAAAAAAAACTATCTACAAACAAAAAAAAAAGAACAAAAAAAGGGAAAAGACAAAACAAAGGAAAAGTAACTAAACCAAAAAATAACACTAACCTATCCTAATCCTAAACTAACTCCAAAGCCAAACTTTGCAAACACAAGACTATAAAAATTTGTATAGTGACTTGATTGATTCTTTCATTATGTGCAACAATCTTAATTTACTAGGCACAGTTCTAAACCTAGAAAATTTATCTTTATAATCAGAAATATGAAGTTTATAGGAAATAAGTTCATTCTAAGGGCATAAAGCTTGAAATATTATCAGTTGTGTGTTCTTAGTTTTGTCATGATTTACCCACAAACATGTACTATCCCCAACACCATAATCAAAATGAAAATTATTAAAACATAGAGAATAATGAAAGGACACCACTCAATTTTGAAGATTTCTAGTTGCTAAAGTAGACTTTTGATGTATGATCTCCTCTTCACAAGGTCTCAGATCATTGAACCCCAATGAATCAAGGTTCATCTTGCAGTTAGGATGTTCACTCACTAGCATCTCTATATTCATCTCAAGCACATAGTCAATTTTTTTCTGAATTTCTTGAGATGAAGTCTCACTTTGAACATTCTCTTGAAACATGTCACCCCCAAGGGTTTGAGAATCTTCTTCTAGCTTATCACTTTTGATGTTAGGGGTATTAGCACATGGTGAACAAGGATTTCCTTCAAACTCATTTGAACTCACAGAGTCAAAGTCAAGAAAGCACTTTCTCAATTCAAATTCCTGCACCTCATCAACAAGGACATGCCACTTAGAATAAAATTCATCAGTGTTAAGAACATTGATTAGTGGATACTAAGCAATGACTTTCTTCCAACAACACATTTGAGCAATCAGAATCAAAATAAAAAATATACTCCCTTGTCTCATTCTCTTCACTATGTTGAAGAGATTCAACTTCTAAGATAACCTCTTGGTTACTTTCTTGGCATTCCTATGCTTCATCCAAATGTACTCCGTCATGCAATTCTTGAGGGAACAATTGATTGATCTGCCCATCTTGAATTTCTTCCCTTAAAATTTCATGCTGGCATTTAAGTCCTTGTCTTTGACTACCAGGTTCATTAGCAATCTCATCTTGAGGCACGTTATCTGTTCCAATCCATCCACTACTTAAATCAATTGAGTCATCTTCTTGCATTAACCCATCAAAGTGTGTTTCTTCCTCATTCACCATCATGAAAGAATCTATGAATGCATCGATGAATCCATTCTCCACTTCTATCAGGTCTACACTAGGTAGAGGAGTTTCATCAGTTGTTGAATCCACCTCACTACAAAGATCAAGGTCATCAAAAGATAGGGAAGAATTAAATCTCCTCACACGGTCAGTCTCATCATTTTGGATGAACTGATTACCATTTTCATGCGTGCTAGTTGTCTCATCTCCTTCGTTGTGGTGCAATGAACTATGCTTTGGAAGATGACTAAAAAGAGATGATATGGTTATAACTTCCTTATCGTGTGAAGTACTCAACTCTATGATTGGATTTTGCAGGGATGAGTTCTCCCAGTGGTCTTGTGTGTGATTGACCTGATGTGGGGTGTTGGGGAATGCCGTGCTTGGAACCTTAGGAAGGTTGTAGCTGCTTGATGAGAATGGTTGCACCTAGGTAGGGATGGTGGCTGAAGTTGAATAAGGCTACAGACAATGGCAGTTTGCAAGCACAAGAGGACTATAACCCCGAGTTTGGCTATCTGAATTTCTAGTGTCACATCCAAATTGTGCCAATAAGAGATCTTTTTTCAATGTACCATGCAAGGATGTAGCCTCACCAGAACCTCTGACTTTGGTTGCAAATGAGAGGTTTAAACCCCAATAATAATGTTCTATCAGTACATGATCATCCACAACCAAACCTAAATCTTGAACCCTTTGATACATGAACAAAAATATGTGATTAAATTGATAAATGAGTTCTAATGGTATCCTTTTTGTAGTTGCAAATTCATGTAAGGGGTGTAGTGCATGAGGATCAAACTGATGTAAAAATAAGAATTCCAGTTCTGTCCATGAATAAATAGATTCTAGTTGGAGATTATCATACCATTGCCTGGCTGTACCTTGAAGTGTTCTGAGGAACAATTGATAGACGACATCCTCTTGCTGAACCTGGACAAAAGTAAGTGCATGCCTGCAAGTTTTGAAATGTTCATAAGTGTTTTTCCCATTGTTAGGGAAAAATAATTGAAGCCGATCATACAGGTGACTAGGGATTTCATGGACAAATCCTGGTATATACAAAGGTCTACCCATTAGAGCTGGGTTTTCGAAGACCTAACCCAATCCAACTCACAACAATCCAAAATTTACTCAAGGGGCCCTCCTTCTAGTGCCAATTCCTATTGATGTTCCTTTTGGCACAACAACATGCAAACATAATATTGCTACTCTGTTTCTCTTGAAAGAGAAAGACAACACGTGGATGTCTTAGCCCCCAAGGTCTATGTAGTTGGTTCTAAACTATGCTAATGTTCCTCAGTGGTCAATGTCACAATAATGTTCAAGGGTCCTACTGGCGTGAGCTTCTGGATTATTATGAGACCAAACATAAACTTAAAACCTATTCTAACCAGGTTTTTTAAAGAAACGTAAAAAGATAGATCAGGGATTTGAGAGAGAAAAGAATGACACTTCATCAGAATTAACTAGACCTATCACCTTCCAAGGAATTCCTAACTAAAACTGTAGAACAAAATTAACTTGTGACTAATACATAGTTTCATTCATTCATAGTGCTGATTTCAACAGCAGATTGCATATTACCATTCAAACAAAACATAAAACCAAACTTCATTTCTTGAAAGCCTCCTAAATCAGATGATTAATTCAAAACAAACACCATTCTGGAAAACAACATGAAGTAGATTAAGATGTGGTTGCTTCTACTGTCAATGAGACAGATAAGCAACATTTACAAATCTGGTACAATCACCAGTGTAGAGAAAATCTGTGGTTCCAAATTGTTTCCATTTACACTAAGAAAATTGAAAGATACATTGATCTTGTACTTAATCTAACTCCCAACTACTGGTTCTAAAGGTTCTCAATTCTACTCTAGAAGTTCCCTACAAGTTCTAACCTCTACAAAGATGCAAGAATGCCTTATATACAGAATGCATCCAAAAGAATGCACAGTCCCTTATAGTAGGGCTTACAAAAAAAAAATATCTTCTTGGTTGTAGGAAGGTCGACTCTCAAGTATTTTGAAGAAAGTCGGGTGTGCATTCAATGTGAATCCTTGTTGTCCATGTTGATGAAAGATTTCTAGGAAAGATTTGTAGATATTTTTCTAGTACAACATTAACTCTTCTATCTCCGTGTCCATCTTTGAACTCTTTCTGAAATCAGTCTTGAATGCTCAGAATATCTCCATCAATACTGATCTACCTCCTTGCCACTGGTCACTACAGCTATCCCTATGAGTCACAGTTTCTTCTTTCCTTCGGCTTCCTTTCTGTTTTGGACTTCTCTGTAAGTTGACCACCCTCTGGAAACACCATCGGGCTTCCTTGTAGATTTGAACACTATTGCATGAGCCAATCCACCATCGTCTATTCTCAGAAGGAATCCTTCTTGCTTGCATTCTTCTAGTCTTCTCCACAGGGGCGGTGAATTGATCAAACTGTCGCAGGTCAGCCCGCCTAGCTCCTCCTGATTGGTTAGACATTTGCCACACTAGATTCCCAGGCAGTCAAAAGTGATCCCCATTGAATCGCATGTCGGTGAGACACTTATCGTGTCTCCCCGATGTGATTTTGTCTTCTAATAGTTATCGACATAGCACAGACCAGTCAATGAGACCCTTCAGCGAGATACAAAAGTCACATCGAGCTCATTTTATGTTGGGAAGACAATCCTGCTTTGGGGAGACCTTACCTCAAACTCCTCTTCTCTTATTGAACCCCTTCTTGCTTTAGTGTGACCTTTCTGCATGGTCCCCTTTCTATCGACAAGACATTCTATGGTCAGGGAGACTTCTTGGTGAGCTATCCTTGGTTATACCGATGCCTCCGTCGCTGGAAGATCCATCATTGTCGACAAGACCTTCAGTGAACTCCTTTTCATTCTCACCGAGCTTACCCTTGTTAACCTTCTTGTGCTAGCTTCTTTTTGTTTTGGCGTGACTTTTGCTCTTCGGCAAGACACTATACCGAAAGGGGAATCCTTTGGCAAAACCCCCCAAATGTCGGGGAGATATCTCCCCAATTCAAATCCGTCTCCCCGATCTCAAATTTCATATCGACAAGACCCTCGAGCTTCAGCCAGACTTCTTGTCGATCTTTCCTTTTTCTCCTTGCCCGCTTGATTCCATCGCCAAGACCTTCCTGGGTCGCCGAGACTTCTTAGCGATATCAAATTGCTACGCCAATGCCGCTTACTCTTGGGCAGGCTCCTTCATTTTGCTGAGACTTCCCTCGGTCGGTGAGACTTTACACCGACTAAGGCCTCCTTTCACCGAACTCTGGTGTTGCCAAGACCTTTTCTTGTGGTCATACTAATATGCCCCCCTTTTGTTCCTTGTTAGTGAGACCCGAAGACTTCGCCAAGACATCTCCTCGCCACAAAGACCTCTCACTAAAAGGCATATATTTCTCGGTGGTCGGTGAGACATGAAGCCTTTGGTAAGACTTCTTAGTGAAGAGAAAACCTCCCGCCGAAGGCACATCCTTTTGCTGCCAGTCAGCGAGACATTGATATCTCATCGAGACCTTTTCCGAAGGAAACTACTCATGCCGATGGGAAACTCCTAGTCACCGGGACGATGACCTTTGTCTTGCCGATAGATGCTGCATATGAATTACACTCGCTGTGACATCTCTAGGGTCTTGCCGATAGGCAACACAGACGCATATTGACAAAATGCACTAGTAGTCGGCAAGACATTGATAAGGTCTTGCTGACTTTCTTCTTAAAGGAAAATTATGACCAACTGGATTGAGAAATACATTCTAATTGAGCTCCCTTGACAGATATTGTGATGTGTGGCGATTTAATCCTGCAAAAGAAAGGTCTGTATTAGTACTCAGAGGAAAATAAAACACAAAATATGTCATAATGAAATCCATTATTGCTTGTGATTATTTTACTGAATACTTAACAAGGAGGGAACCAACTTAGGCTAAGACATAACCAAAATTAAATCAGAACAAAAGACAAACATAGGCAAAAAACAAAAGAACCCCCAAGAGAAAAGCAAACAATAGAAGCAGAGAAACCAAAAGAGAAGGGGGACCCATTTTATTCCAAATCAAAATGGGGTGGTTATGTA
This sequence comes from Sequoia sempervirens, assembly GCA_007258455.2. NCBI lineage: Eukaryota > Viridiplantae > Streptophyta > Pinopsida > Cupressales > Cupressaceae > Sequoia > Sequoia sempervirens. The sequence goes on from VDFB02365226.1 coordinate 114,820, forward strand.
GGGCATAACAAATGGTGACTCGGTTGGGAAAATGGTTTAACCATTTTCAAGAATCTGAAGGATTCAGCTACCTAGAACTCCTGGTTCATGAACATCACAACTCCAGTTGGGTCAGTTATCAGAAGCAAGGTTGAGATAGGATCTTAAATGTAAATCAACAAAGGCTACCCCTAAATCTATGTGTGTTCTTGATTGTGCATCACTCTCTCATGAAGTTTTCCTCATCTTTTGGATAAAAACGTGTAAGATATGAACTACATGAGTTGATTTCCTTTAGCTCTCGTGCAATGATATTTTGGGCATTGCTCCACTACCAGTCAGGCGTCCATAGCCCCGACAGAGATATCTCTAGGTTTCTCACAACATTGCTCTACTACCAGCCAGGCATCCATAGCCCCATTAGAGATACTAGAATCACACATTCATATTGAATCCCTTCCTATATAGGAAATTTTTCTCTCTTTTTTTGTTTTTTCATAGAGTTTCAAATATTCCATTTAGTTCTTTTTTCAATATGTCAGATGTTTAACATCCATTCTGGGTTGAAAACTACCATGGATCTCAAGACAACACTTGGAAAATCCTATTTTTCACTCAAGTCTTACAACATTGCCATCCTAGGACAAATATACCATTACAAGAGGAGATGATCTTATTGATTTGTGATAGATTCAGAGGGAGCTAATGAAGGTTATTTACTTTGCACTTGTTTTCAAGACGTTATACAACTCTTATTGGCAATGGGCATGAAACACTGAATTTAGGACAAAATCACCCAATCATAAAGCATGGAAATACCTAAACCATTCTTCTCCTAATGACCAAAGTATGCTTCAGATAACAACCACCATTCTAAGATGGAAAGAAACAGAGAAACCCCAAAGGACAAAACAAAATAGAAACAAAAAGAATAAAGGAAACAAAAGACAAAAAGAAAAGGAAGAACAAGCAAAGAATATTAGAGTTATTTACAAATAGAAGCAAAATATTTACAAACAGAAAAACAAACTATCTACAAACAAAAACAGAAAGAACAGAAAAAGGAAAAAGACAAAACAAAGGAAAAGTAACAAAACCAAAAACTAACACTAACCTATCCTAATCCTAAACTAACTCCAAAGCCAAACTTTGCAAACACAAGACTGTAAAAATTTGTACACTGACTTGACTAATTTTTTCATTATGTGCAACAATCTTAATTTACTAGGCATAGTTCTAAACCTAGAAAATTTATATTTATACTCATAAATATGATGTTTATAGGCAATAAGTTCATTCTGAGGGTATAAAGCTTGAAATATTATCAGCTGTGGGTTCTCAGTTTTGTCATGATTTACCCACAAACATTTTTTACTATCCCCAACACCATAATCAAACTAAAAATTATTAAAACACAGAGGATAATGAAAGGACACCACCTGATTCTGAAGATTTCTAGTTGCTAAAGTAGACTTGTGATGTATGATCTCCTCTTCACGAGGTCTTAGCTCATTGAACCCCACTGAATCAAGGTTCATCTTGTAGTTAGGATGTTCACTCACCATCATCTTTGTATTCATCTCGGGCACGGAGTTCAATTTTTTTTGAATTTCTTGAGATGAAGTCTCACTTTGAACATTCTCTTGAAACATGTCACCCCCAAGGGTTTGAGAATCTGCTTCCAACTTATCACTTTTGATGTCAGGGGTATTGGCACATGGTGAACAAGGATTTCCTTCAAACTCATTTGAACTCAAAGAGTCAAAGTCAAGAAAGCACTTTCTCAGTTCAAATTCCCGCACCTCATTAACAAGGACATGCCACTTAGCATAAAATTCATTAGTGTTAACAACAAATTGATTAGTGGATACTAAGCAAGGAATTTCTTCCAACAACACATTTGAGCAATCAGAATCAAAATCAAGAAAATACTCCTTTTTCTCATTCTCTTCGTTATGTTGAAGAGATTCAACTTCTGAGATAACCTCTTGGTTACTTTCTTGGCATTCCTTTGCTTCATCCAAATGTACTCCATCATGAAGTTCTTCAGGGAACAATTGATTGATCTACACATCTTGAATTTCTTCTCTTAAAATTTCATGCTGGCATTTAAGTCCTTGTCTTTGACCACCATGTTCATTAGCAATTTCATCTTGAGGCACGTTATCTGTTCCAATCCATCCACTACTTAAATCAGCTAAGTCATCTTCTTGCATTAACCCATCAAAGTGTGTTTCTTCTTCATTCACCATCAGGAAAGCATCTATGAATGCATCGATGAATCCATTCTCCACTTCTATCAAGTCTGCACTAGGTAGAGGAGTTTCATCAGTTTTTAAATCCACCTCACTGCAAGGATCAAGGTCATCAAAAGATAGGGAAGAATTAAATCCCCTCACACGGTCACTCTCATCATTTTGGATGAACTAATTACCATTTTCATGAGTGCTAGTTGTCTCATCTTCTTCATTGTGGTGAAATGAACTATGCTTTGGAAGATGACTAAAAAGAGATGATATGGTTATAACTTCCTTATCGTGTGAAGTACTCAACTCTATGATTGGATTTTGCAGGGATGAGTTCTCCCAATGGTCTTGTGTGTGATTGACCTGATGTGGAGTGTTGGGGAATGCAGTGCTTGGAACCTTAGGAAGGCTGTAGCTGCTTGATGAGAATGGTTGTACATGGGTAGGGATGGTGGGTGAGGTGGCATAAGTCTGAAAATGATGGTAGTTTGCAAGCACAAGAGGACTATAACCCTAAGTTTGGCTATCTGAATTTCTAGTGTCACATCCAAATTGTGCCAATAAGAGAGATTTTTTCAATGTATCATGCAAGGATGTAGCCTCACCACAACCTCTGACTTTGGTTGCAAATGAGAGGTTTAAACCCCAATAATAATGTTCTATTAGTACATGATCATCCACAACCAAACCTAAAGCTTGAACGCTTTGATAAATGAACAAAATCTATGATTAAATTGATAAATGAGTTCTAATGGTATCCTTTTTGTAGTTGAAAATTCATGTAAGGGGTGTAGTGCATGAGGATCAAACTGATCTAAAAATAAGATTTCTAGTTCTGTCCATGAATAAATAGATTCTGGTGGCATATTATCATACCATTTCCTGGCTTTTCCTTGAAGTGTTCTAAGGAACAATTGACAGACGGCATCCTCATGCTAAACCTGGACAAAAGTAAGTGCACGCCTACAAGTTTTGACATGTTTAGAAGTGTTTTTCCCATTGTTAAGGAAAAATAATGGAAGCCGATCATACAGATGACCGGGGATTTCATGAAAAAATCCTGGTATATACAAAGGGCTACCCATTAGAGCTGGGTCTTCCAAGACCTGACCCAATCCAACTCACAACAATCCAAAATTTTCTCAAGGGGCCCTCCTTCTAGTGTTAGTTCCTTTTGACATTCCTTTTGGCATAGCAACATGCAAACGAAATATTGCTACTCTATTTCTCCTGAAAGAGAAAGACAACACATGGATGTCTTAGCCCCCAAGGTCTATGTAGTTGGTTCTCAACTGTGCTGAGATCCCTCAGTGGTTAATGAAATAGTAATGTTCAAGGGTCCTGCTAGTGTGAGCTTCTGGATTATTATGAGATCAAACATAAACTTAAAACCTATTCTAACAAGGTTTTTTAAAGAAACGTAAAAAGATAGATCAGGGCTTTGAGAGAGAAAAGAATGACACTTCATCCAAATTAACCAGACCCGTCACCTTCCAAGGAATTCCTAACTAAAACTTTAGAACAAAACTAACTTTGGACTAACACACGGTTTCATTCATTCATAGTGCTGATTTCAATAGCAGATTGCATATTACCACTCAAACAAAACATAAAACCAAACTTCATTTCTTGAAAGCCTCTTAAATCAAATGATTAATTCAAGACAAACACCATTCTGGAAAACAACATGAAGTAGATTAAGATCTAGTTGCTTCTACTATCAATGAGACAAATAAGCAACATTTACAAATCTGGCACAATCACCAGTGTACAAAAATTCTATGGGTCCATGTCCATCTTTGAAATCTTTCTAAAATCAGTCTTGAATGCTTAGAATATCTCGATCAATATTGATCTACCTCCTTGCCAGTGGTCACTACAACTGTCCCTATGAATTACATTTTCTTCTTTCCTTCAGCTTCCTTTCTATTCTGGACTTCTCTGTACATTGATCGTCCTCTAGAAGCACCATCGGGCCTCCTTGCAGATATGAACACCGTCACCCAAGCCAATACACCATCATCTATTCTCAGAAGGAATCCTTCTTGCTTGCATTCTGCTAGTCCTCTCCATAGGGGCGGTCAATTGATCAAATTGTCACAGGTTAGCCCTCCTAGCTCCTCCGGATTGGTTAGACATTCTCCACACTAGATTCCTGGGTAGTCAAAAGTGATCCCCATTGAATTGCATGTTAGTGAGACACTTATCGTGTCTTCCCAATGCAATTTTGTCTTCTAACAGTTATCTGCATAGTGCAGACCAGTTGATGAGACTCTTCAGTGAGCTACAGAAGTCACATCGAGCTCATTTTATGTTGAAAAGACAATCCCGCTTCGGGGAGACCTTACCCCAAACTCCTCTTCTCTTACCGAGCCCCTTCTTGCTTCGGTGTGACCTTTTTGTGTGGTCCCCTTTCTATCGGCAAGAAATTCCGTGGTCGGGGAGACTTCTCGGCAAGCTATCCTTGTTATACTGAGGTATCCTAGTCATTGGGACGATTACCTTTGTCCTTTTGATAGATGCCTACATATGATTTCCACTCGCTGTGACATATCTGGGGTCTTGCCGATAGGAAACAGAGACGCATATCGAGAAAATGCACTAGTAGTTGGCAAGACATTGATAAGGTCTTGCCGACTTTCTTCTTAAAGGAAAATTATGACCAACTGGATTGAGAAATACATTCCAACTAAGCTCCCTTGGTAGATATCATCATGTGTGGTGATTTAATCCTGCAAAAGAAAGGTCTACATTAGTACTCAGAGGAAAATAAAACACAAAATATGTCATAATGAAATCCATTATTGCTTGTGATTATTTTACTGAATACTTAACAAGGAGGGAACCAACTTAGGCTAAGACATAACCAAAATTAAATCAGAACAAAAGACAAACATAGGCAGAAAATAGAAGAACCCCCAAGAACAAAGCAAACAACAGAAGCAGAGAAACCAAAAGAGAAGGGGGGCCCATTTTGTTCCAAATCAAAATGGGGTGGTTATGCAGGGCATAACAGGTCCCAAGTTTCATATGCTACCTAGATATGATCTTGGTGGAATTTTATCCTCCTAGATCTGATGTTGGCTTGTAGTGTTATAATTTTAGGAAATTTGGCATAATCAAGTATAAATACAAGTTTCTTTCACTCATTTTACACCTAGCAAGTTGAATGAGCATTCTTATAGCAAGTTTGAGTTCACAAGAGAATTCAAGTGTTTACAAGAGCATTCAAGAACATTCAAGAGTTGCTTATCAAGTGTTTTAGAGCATTATTCAAGTATCAAGCATCATGAAAAATTATTCATGCATCATGTTTGTCTTTGAGCTAACAATTGTGATGTAGGGTTTTCTTGATTCAAGCTAGCATTCAACTCAATATCTGTCACATTCAAGTAAGAGTCAAGATCTACATCCATTGAAGCCACTTCATACATGTTTTTAGCACTTTATTGCTAGAGTTTGGTGAGTTGCAACATCTTATTTTCTTTATTCATCATTCTCCATTCCTATTTCATTTCATTTCAAGGTTTGATTACCAAATGGAATTGACCAAGGAAAACCACCCCTTTCTACTAGCTAAACAACATTTTTCCCTCTCTTTATTGTGTGATTTGTAGGTTTAGGTTGAAGACACATTTAAGAGCAAGTTTGGAGAAAGTTTTCAAAGTGCTCAAAGTTGTCAAAGTTGTCACCTTGCATTGAAGATCATTGGAAGACATCTATAGGTTGAAAATTGGGATTTGGAAATCAATTGGAAAGGACAAAGAAAACATTGAGGAGCAATTTCAAAATTTGAAGTTCTAGAGAACCCTAACTGGAATGATACATCAATTCTGGTGTATGAGTCCCCATATAGGTTATTTTCCAAGTTCTAGACACCCTTTTGCTAGATTTTAGTTTCTTCCTAGAAACCCTAATATGGGACTAAATCTCCCAAACTAGCATATGAGTCCCACTAGGCTTTAAAATCAATGTTTTCACCATTTCAGACCCTCATCTAGTCTTCTTCAAGTTTCCAGGTGCACAAATTTAATCTCTTAGCCTTTTGTTCTATTTCATATTCTTTTCTATGTCATTTAGTGAAAGATTACATTACATTAGGTTTAAGCATTTGGACTTTCATTTTATTTGTCTTTCCAAGCCCTAGCTTGGTGGTGAACCCCTCATTAGTTTACAATTAGAACCTAAGACAACCCTATTGCAAGATCTCTTTCTCTTTTGCATATCTTAGATTGAGATCTATAAGGTTTCCCTTCAATGAAATTATTGGGAGATGTGTTTGCTCTATGTTCTAAACCATAAGAAAGAAAATCTATTTTTCTATTATTTCATTTTAGTGAACCTACATTTAGAACAACATAATTCTGATTTGGAGTGCAACATCATCCTATATCTTGCTTGCATTAACATTTCATTAGGGTTTGCATTAGTTAATTATAATTATAGGTTTGTAATTCTTGCATTAGTGAAAGTGCATATATGTTTCATTTTTGCATCTCAAATCATTAAAAATCATGTAAAATTTACATTTTCACTTTTAAGTTACAGATAATACAAAATAAAAAGCATAAAAAATCACTTGAAACATTATTAAAATTGTGAAAAAAACCCTCACCGGGACTCATACACCCCTTTGGCCAATTTAGTCCCAGTGTAGATTCTCAACTATATTTTCTATAATTTGAAACACTATTTTTGTGCTCTGTTGTTTGTTGTTGATAACTTTCTGTTTCAATTTATAGAGTTTCAGTTATATTCATGTTTCATTGTATTTATCTTAAATTGTAATTGCTTTCATCTTGCATTTAGTACCCCTTGCATGATCATTTCTACTCGGTGTCCTATTTCTAATACTATAGTGAGATGAAGTTTGAGACTCATGCCATCTTGCAATAGTACAATCATCATGGATCTTGGGTTATCTAGCTCTTTCACTCCTAGTATTAACACTAGTTCACTAGGTATGGACCATACCCTTAGCAACTCTTTGCCTTCAAGTAGTGTAAAACATGTTGAAACAATGGTTGCTAGTGTTCCTTATGTAGAGGAAGGATGAAAAATTTAGAATCAGACCCAAAAGGTAGGGTATTCAAAAATCAACTCCATTTTGCTACTTCTAGGTGTACCTTCATGACCTTAAACAATGGATTCATTAAGAGACTTAAGTTCAACAACCTTAAGAAAAAATACTTGCATGGTAGACTTATCCAAAGATCTAAGACTATGAATCAACCTTAATATGATGAGAACACACAACAATCACCCAAGATACTTACAACAACCACTCAGAGTATCCGACACTAGTTTCTCACACTAACCCAAACTTGCTTGTACAACATCAACTCCTTATGACTATGTAACTAGACCTTAACAATGTAATCTCATAGAGACTTGACCCAACACCCCTTTGAGGTAGTGTAGAAGCATGAAAATCCTATCTAGGGATCCAAAAGGATCACAAACATCTTCACATGTTTCATAATACATCAAGACATGGGTTCAATCCTTGTGCTCAAAATTGTAACTCTATCCTCTTGGGATAGTCACAACCACTCAATGTTCAATCACTTGAATGAGGCCTACACATACCTTTAGACATAAATAAATATCTATCCAAACCAACCTTAATGAAATGTATGCAAGGATTTTAGCTACAAGCACAAAGTAGATGATTTTTCACTGTTTTCTATAATTTCTTGAAGCAGACTAGTAAATATTTCTCCCAAATGCAAGCATATTGGGACTTATAACCTTGAAAATATTGAAAAAAATGCAAATAAAGAATTTTGGACGAGTTTTTAGCATTTTTTAGTGGTGGAAACAAAAGTTATCACATTTTGAAGGACCCCAATTTAGCCTAGCTAGGGTTTGGGCATATTTTAGAAAAAAATGCTATTTCTTGAAACTCAATGAAATAAAATAAAATAAAATAAAATGGAGGATTGATGTTCCTAATAAGTGCAATTTATTTCAGGTTGATCCATGGATTGTACAATTAGTACAAGAAGCTAAAAGTTGGTACAACCCAAAAAAATCACAAAAAACTTGCTTCAATTCACTCCAAGTTTGAAAAAACACTACAAGGTCCATGCTTCCATTCGACCATTACAAAATATTCATGATTTTTCCAGCCATTTACAATTGATTCCCATGTTGAAAAAAATTGCATGTAACCGAAATCCTCAAATTTTGATAACTTTCCCAAAAAAGGTTGCATGACAAAATTAACAACTTTGACAATTTTTTGATTTTTGAAACCCACAACCCCAAGCACCAAAAAAATAAATTAAATACATGGTAAATGGTCATAAATGAGCTTATTAGACCTTAGAACTCATTTTCAACCCAAAATTACAAAAATACAAAAAATGAGCAATATTGAAGCACCTAGTGCCCTTGCACCATACACCCAAGGGGAAGAAAACTCAAGTCCCACTTGAGTGTAGGTCTTCTTTTTCTTCCTAGTCTTCCATCGTGGACTTCTTCAACCTACAAACCTGACATGTGGAATCTTGCTCTGCTTGCAAACATTCAAATGCATGTTTCATTTTTATAGGTTAGGTCTTCCACTTCTCTGCCACTTTCCATTCAACTGGGAATTCATTTCCAAAAGTTGATGCTCCTTACACCTTGCTATATGTTATGCATTTCTTACTTTCCTTGGATCTTTAGTCTTCTTCTTTCACAATCTCTTACTTAGCATCTTCTTATCTTTAAGGTTCCAAAACTATAGTTCCTATTTATATGCCACATTGCCACTGTCCATGTCTTCACCTTCATCATTTGAATACAATTTGTCAACATATTCATCATCCATAAAATTAGAAAATACAACCAATACCTTTGTTGTTTTTGCAACATCTTCTTCACCATATTGTGCTACATTTGCATAACAATCTTCATATACTACATTCACTTCTCCTTATTCTTTATACTCTTTTCCATCTTCATCTTCATCTGTTGTACCTATAAACACATACTCACAAATATTGTTAAAAACAAAAAATTGAGTCTCAATGGACTCATTTTCTTCATCTTTTTCCTCTTCCTTGGATGGCTTGTCAAGTACTTTCAGCCACCTTCTTAATCTGTTAGCTTCCTATTGCTTCCTTCACTTTTCCATTATTTTCTTAAGAGGCCATTTCACCTCCTTTCTCATTGGCCAATGCCAAACATTTTCTTGATGGGCTTTCTCAAGACACTGTCTTAATACAATCTCAACACATTTTCCAAACTCTTCCATTCTTCTATCAAACTTTGCAACTAGGCTTACCCTATTGTCTTTCATCTTGTCATTATTTTTGAGGCCTTCTTTCTTATCTTGTTGCTGCATCTTGTTGCTATCTCTCCACTTTTCTTGATCCATGCTTCTTGTGATACCTCACCTAGGTTTCCTTTCCTTTTCCTCACTACCTAGTTTTTTGGCATCTAGGTTCTTCACTTCAACCTGTCAAAAGCAACACACAATTTCCAAAAATTCTCTTACACAGATCTTTGGGATCTAGTACCAATTTGATGTAGAGGAAGGATGAACAACTTAGAATCAGAACCAAGAGGTAGGGTATTCAAAAATCAACTCCATTTTACTGCTTCTAGGTGTACCTTCATGACCTTAAACAATGGATTCATTAAGAGACTTAAGTTCAACAACCTTAAGACAACATACTAGCATGGTAGACTTATCCAAATATCTAAGACTATGAATCAACCTTAATGTGATGAGAACACACAAAAATCACCCAAGAGACTTACAACAACCACTCATAGAGTATTGAACACTAATTTCTCAAACTAACCCAAATTTGCTTGTATAGCATCAACTCCTTATGACTATATAACTAGACCTTAGCAATGGACTCTCATAGAGACTTGGCCCAATACCCATTTGAGGTATTGTAGAAGCATGAAAATCCTCTCTAGGGAAACAAAATAATCACAAACATCTTCACATGTTTCACAATACATCAAGACACGGGTTCAATCCTTGTGCTCAAAATTGCAACTTTGTCCTCTTGGGACAGTCACAACCATTCAATGCCCAAAATATTTGACAAAGTTCAAGCACTTGAATGAGGCCTACAAAAACATTTATACATAAAAAAATCTATCCAAACCAACCTTAATGGAATGCATGCAAGGATTTTAGCTATGTAAGCAAAAAGTAGATGATTTTTCACTATTTTTTGTGCTTTCTTGAAGTGGATTGGTGAAGATTTCTCCCAAATGCAAGCATATTGGGACTTATAACCTTGAAAATATTGAATAACATGAAAATAAATAATTTTGGATGAGTTTATACAATTTTTGAGTAGTGGAAACAAAAGTTATCACATTTTGAAGGCCCCTGGTTTACCCTCGCTAGGGTTTGGGTAGATTTTAGAAAAATTGCTATAACTTTCTTGAAACACAATGAAATTGAATGAAACAAAAACAAAAATGGAGTAGATTCAGGTGCCTAAAAAATACAATTGATTTCAGATTGATCCATGGACTATACTTTTTCCAACTGTAGACACCCAAATTTGGACACTTACATTTGTCCAAATTTATCCCTTTTCATCTAAATATCCTTTTATTTGCATACCCTTAATTCTTCCAAATCCCTAAGGTATTTAGTTAATAATTAAATACCTTACCCCCCTTTACTTTCCTTTTCATAAAATGAGGTAAATAAATATGAAATTTATTTAATTCCTTACATATCACATCCTCCATCACTTTTGCTTAATCCTAATCCATCTCCTAATCCCATCATTAGGGAAGTGCACATGGCTAATCCATGATTATGATGTGTCACATCCTCCAACTTTTGCAAGTTGGCTCTTAATCTTCATTAGCCACTATCTATCTTCTAATCACTAATAAGTTAAGCCTAATTAGTACCTTGGTCAACACTCCCCATCCCCCAAGGAATTTTTAATTCTTTTTTATTCATCGAAGAATCCTCTCTTCCCTATGTGAATTTTTAATTCACATTTATCCTTCCAAGACTCTCCTTATTCCCATGCAAGTTCTGGAACCTTTCACTTGTCACATCACTCACATGTGTCAAAGTCTTCTAGAACCTTTGACTTGTCACATCACTCACATGTGGTTAAGTACTTACCTTTTTAAAGACCTTGTCTTATCTAGGGTACTTCTTACATACCTTTTTGGTAAGCTTGTCTTATCCCTAAGATATCCTCAATCATGTCAATTTTAAATTCATTTTTATCTTTCCAAGATTTTCTTCTTCCCCATGTGATCATTGATAGGTCACATCATCCTTATTCCAAGGTACTTACAAGTTCCTGAACCCATAACATGTCACCTTCCACCTCATGTTTCCTTATCCATCTTTCCCATGGTGGCAAGATCTCAACTATCTGTTTCCCTAGTGTTTCCATAAAATGAAATATTTTTCTTTCATTCTAATTATTATGCATTCACAACACAACTCATCCATCATTCAACCAATTTTCAAGCTCTCATACTCTTATCCTCTCTCAAGCTCTCCATCCAACATTGTTGCGCATCTTCATTATCTCATTGCATCTATCTTGTTCATCTCCTCAACTACCCACTTATCTCATTTCAATATACATTTCATCAAGATAATTTTGAATCCAATTTTAGCACATCTTGCCATCGAAGGAGCACAAAAAATCAACCATCAAGGACCAACCAAAAGATCAATTCAAGACAAGGTAAAAATCTGCTTTTTATTATCTTTCTTTGTTTTGAATTCAACTAGGTTTATCACGAGGTGTTAGTGTTCTTTTCCTTTCTTTTTGTACCTTGTTTTGCATCCTTTTTTAGAGTAGGTCAAGATCACTAGTTCACATTTCTGGCATTCCTGGTGGGACCTAGAAATGGGTCCTTTTTAGTTTCATGTTTGCTATTTTTTTTAAAAAATTGCAGGTTAGGGTCATAGAGAGGTGAACCTGCCCCTGCAGAGGGGCGAACCTACCCAAGGAGGGGTGAACCCGCCCTTCAACTAGGAAAACCTGCCCTGCAGGGTCACCCTTTTGAACATCAAAATCCATTTTTTAAGTTTGTTTACTAACTCTTTTCTATAGAGGGGTGAACTCGCCCTTACAGAGGGTGAACCTGCCCTTGTAAAGAGGTGAACCCACCCTTACAGAGGGGTGAACCTGCCCTTACAGAGGATTTTACAAGGTAAAAAAAAGGTGTAAATCTCATTTTCAAACTTTGTTTTTGGTTCTTTTATATTATTATTGACCCCCTAACTCATCTTGTTGGCGTTTGTGTTAGTTTTTCTAAAATTTGTGTAGCTTGTTTCATCCTTGTCAAAGAATATAAATCAAAACAACTAACACTTTCTTGCAGGACGGTCGATCCCTGCATTATTTGTCTAGCTTTCTTTATCATTTTGTTCATTAATCTAGGCACATAGATTTAATTAGGGGGAGTCAACTTATTTCTTGTCATGTTTGTAAGTTCATTGTGTCACCCAAGGGGGCACTACTTCATTCACACTTTCCCCTTGTACTTCGTGTGAGCCTGGGGAGTAGCCGAAAATGATTAGAGCTCTCTTTCTAGTAAGACCTGCTTGGGGATTTCATCACCCTAAGGGATGATCCCAACCAAACATACCAGTGGGGTATACAAAGGGGGGAGAGCCAAAGTTGTACCCCAATCCAGTCACACCGTGTCCAGTGAAGTGTCAAAGCTAGGGTGGTACCTAGATAGATGTGAAGAGTTGGTCTAAGCCCTTTAGTATCTCGCTGGGGTTCCCAACTCATGCTTGTGACAGGCTGGTGTTCACAGTTTGTGCCTCACGTACCATGAGTATATCGAGGACTCCCTAGATGCCCTATTCATCCTAGATTAAGGACTGTGTTGGCCATACCTTTAACACTAATTGTAGGATTGTGCTGTTTGAATTATCTTCTTGTGTCAAACTAGTGAATTTTTGTCAAGTCAGCCTTATTGCTTGTTGTTCGCTATGTTTTTGGTCCTTGCCATGGTTGTTTTCACTTGAATCAAGTCCAAGTTTTCTGCAGAGGGGTGAACCTTCCCTCTAAAGGGGTGAACCTGCCCTCTAAAGGGGCATACCTTCCCTTTGCATTAGCCTTTGATTAGCCTATTTTTGGTCAAAATTGTCAATCTTTTTACCAAATAGGCATACCTTCCCTTTAAATGGGAAAACCTGCCCTCTAAAGGGTGTACTTGCCCTCTGCATCAGCCTTTAATCAACCTATTTTTTGTTAGAATTTCCAATCTTTCTACCAAATAGGTGTACCTACCCTCTAAATGGGTCTACCTTCACTTTGCATCAACTTTTGTCAACCTATTTTTAATCATAATTGTTAGAGTTTTCATCCAATAGGTGAACCTGCCCCTGGTTTGGGTGAACCTGCCCTTAAATTGGGTGAACTTGCCCTAACTTGGGTGAACTTTCCCAAACTTGGGTGAACCTGCCCTCCAAATAGCCTTTTTCACCTTCCATTCAGCCATTTCGAGCACTCATTTGCTCATTGTGAGCACCTATTTGCTCGTTCTAAGTACTCGTTTGCCTATTTTGAGTAGTCATCTCCCTGTTCTGAACATTGTTTCATCATATTGAGCAATCATCCCTTCAGTCAGAGTAGTCACCCCTCGTTTTGAGTGCTTGTTTACTTGATCCTAGCATCTGTTTCTGCTTATTTTTCACTGAACAGGTGAACTTGACCTATACTTGGGAAAACTTTCCCCTTAGATTGGGTGAAACTTCCCTTAACTTGGGTGAACCTACCCTAACTTGGGTGAAATTTCCCTAACTTGGGTGAACCTTCCCTCTAAACAACCTTTTTCACCCCCCATTTAGTCAATTTGAGCACCCATTTTCCCATTTGGAGTCTCCATTTCCCCATTCTTAGTACCCATTTACTCATTTTGAGTCTTAATCTCATCACTCTAAACATCCCTTCCTCATTTTGAGTATTCATCTCCTTAACTCGAGTAGTCATCCCCTTATTCTGAGCATTTTTTTGTACATTTCGAGCATTCATTTCCCACTTCTCACTAAATAGGAGAACTTGCCATTGATTTGGGTGAAGTTTCCTTGACTATTGGGTGGAATTGCCCCATTTTGGGTGAACTTTCCCTAGCTTGGGTGAACCTGCCCCTCAAATAGCTGATTTCACCTTCTATTTAGTCATTCTGACCATTCATTTGCCTATTTTGAACATCCGTTTCCTCATTCTGAGTATCTGTTTGCTCGTTCTGAGCATTTGATCCCTTGTTTTGAACATCCATTCCCTTCTCTAAGCATTCTTCCCCTAAATCCAAGTCTTCATCCTATCGTTTCAAGTCTCCGTTCCCCCATTTTGAGCATCCATTGGCCTGTTCCGAGCATCCATCAACATTTTCTGAAAGTCATCATTTCATCAACCAAACCACATAGGTGCTTCTTATAAAATAATTAGAGTCCATATCTATCATCAAATCATCCATCCCAATCACCTAGACTTCATTTCAGGGATTTTAATTTTGACAAAGAAACTTTCAGAGGCCATAACTTTTGACTCATGTGTCCATTTGGGCTGAAATTTTATGGGTGGTTGCATTATGAGGTGGCATGTGGATTCTCTACCAAATTTTAGTCGGTTAGACCCTATTTTGACATGTTTTTGGGGCCTTATACTTTCATCTTGACCCTCAAAATCACAATTTAGTATTTTTTTTACTTTTTAAAAAATCATTTTCATTAATAACTCATAATGCATCTCTCAAATTTGGGATGTTAGTTGGTAATTCATCCTATCTTAGTTTTAGGAATTTTTTGGAAAAAAATTGGATTCTCAATGATATGCCTATGTAGTTACCTAAAATGGAAGAAAATGACACTTTTGGAAAATTGCCAAATTTGGAAAAATTTGATTGTTAACATGTTACATCCTCTACTTAAAACCCCTGAACTTGGTTTAGAATCAATCCTATCACATCCTTTGATCCAATCCCAATCTGATCTTTGGTCCATCTGCATTCTCCCAAGGTCATTCATTCATCATCTGAATCTCAAAAGTACATCATTTGGAAGTATCTCTAGGTTACACATCCCTCATCGTTTTCTCAATACAAATCCTCTAAACTTCATTTGAAGTTATTATCCAAATTGACATAGGTGTTTGAAATTGATCGTCATCACCAAAATTTGCTTAGGATTGTCATCTATCCTGAGTCAGTCAATTATTGTCTTCAGCCTAATCAATCTGCTTTCAATCTTAAGGTGGATTCGATGCCGCAATCATCCATTTATCTTTTAATCCTATCTCTTAACTTGGTTTAGAATCACTTCCATCATCCTATCTGATCCATTATTTGATCTTATCAATCATCTCATCGATCTATCTTATCTAATCTAATCCAATCACCTTCGACCCAATCAATTTGCTTCCATCTCAAGGTAGATTTAGTGTCATAATAATCCTTTGATAATCAACTCCAATCATTAGAATCAATCCCATCGCATCATCCAATCATCCTAATTTGAGCTTTAATCCAATCTTGATCTGAGCTTGACCTAAATCCTGATTTGAGCT
This sequence comes from Sequoia sempervirens, assembly GCA_007258455.2. Taxonomy (NCBI): domain Eukaryota; kingdom Viridiplantae; phylum Streptophyta; class Pinopsida; order Cupressales; family Cupressaceae; genus Sequoia; species Sequoia sempervirens. The sequence continues at coordinate 130,571 of VDFB02365226.1, forward strand.
TTAGTCTGTTTCCACTCAAAATCTTTGATCAATCCTATCTATCCTTTCATCATCATGAATCCTTATCCTCCATCAATAGTAGTCAAGGGAAACCCTAATTACATCGACGATGATAATTAAAGTCTTTTCGATCAAGAGGTATACGACATAGATCCCCTTGACACTATCATCGCTAGTAAGCTTTCTCCACCCACTTTCCACAATCTAATCATCCCTTCAAGCTATCCTATTATGTCTTCATCCATGCCTAATCATGCTCCTTGTGCTACCTTTGACAAGGGATATCTAGTATCTTTCCTATCCACATATTCATCATGTCCTTCATCTATATCATCCTCTTATCTGACAACCACATCTTCTTATCCTAATCTACCATCCCAATACTCTTATTACAATCCCCCATCCATGTCCCCTTATTCTAATCCTCCTTACCAGTTTTCCCATCCTAAGTATACATTCACACCTTTTCACCTTAATCCTACGTCCCCATCAATCTATCCTAATCTGACACCTACATCTTCTTATTCTAATCTGCCATCCCAATACCCTTACTAGAATCCACTAGTTGTATCCTCTTGTCCTAATACACCATCGATGTCCTCCTATCTTAATTCACCATTCCAATATCCCTACCTTAACCCTCCATCTAATCCTAACCCTCCATCTACTTCCAGTCCTATATCCAAACCCATTCCTCCATCTAACCCTAGTCCACCAATCCATAATCCTTCATCTATTCCTATCATGCCATCTCAACCTAGAGTATGCAATTTTCTCACTCTAGAAGTTCTCCAAGGAATTATGATAAAGAAGATGTCCCCAACTCCACATCATGTTGTCATGGAACCATGTCATCCCAACCCATCATCCATGGTCACTAGTGATGAGACCCTTCTTCTTATCACACCTATCATTGATGTTACAACCCATAATATCACTCAAACTGCTGAAATAATCAAACCCAATGAATCCATCAAACCCTCATCTCCTACCCTAGAAGCCACCAAACCCATCAGCGACACAAAAATCCAATCCACTTCTCCCTCTCCTAGTATCACTGAAATCCTTTCCCATGAATTCTTTGAATCCTCCATGCTTCCATATTCCCCACTTGAAGAGTCCCTCCAACACTCCATCATCATGCCACCCATAAAAGATGAGTCATGCCAAAAGCCTGATCCAAAGCATTCCAACATATCCCCTTTTCCAAATTAAGATCCTACCATCCCACCTAGTCCCAGTCAAGATCACAGTCCTCCATCTACTCTATCTCATGATTCCCTTGACATTGAAGATCCAATCACTCCATCTCATGAGCCCTTATCACCTGCTACCACAAATCCAGATCCTACCATGCCACCTAATCCCTTTCTTGGTCCCTTACTACTCCCTTGTCTTGATCAAGATGTTGTTATCCCATCATCGTCTAAACCTACCATCCCCACACCATTTTTATATCCCCTTAGTACTCTCACATTCTTCCATGGTGGTCTCCTTGCAGAAGAAAAACATTCTTCCAATAATGGAATCCCAACATTCTTCCAAAATAACAAAAATATTATCTTGGATCAAATGCTTAAGAACATGAATTATCAAGGAAAAGGTTTAGGACATCATGAGAAATTTATTTTAGAACCCATCGCGGTAAATGTGTATATACCACCCATCATCCTCCACCTAATAATGGACTCCCAACATTCTTCCAAAATAACAAAAATATTGTCATGGATCAAATGCTTAAGAACATGAATTATCAAGGAAAAGGTTTAGGACATCATGAGGATGTTATTTTAGAACCCATCGCGGTAAAAGAAAAAATCTGTACACAAGCTGTTGGACATATCTCTCAAGACTCACAACCAAAAAATGTTGGTACAACCTCTATATGTCCTCAACAAGCCTCTTCCAAAATAAATATAGGCTCTTCCCATCACTCTGCCAAATCATTCGCTGCCATCCCCCCTCATCCATCATATCACCTCAAAACAACCATCCATATTCCTCCTTCATCTGCTCCATCCATTTTGGGTCCTTACATCCCTCCATCCACCATCTCCCATCCTTCATCTACTCTGTCCATGTCTCCTCCAGGTACTACATCTATTTTTGGCCCTTCTATCCCAAAATCATCTCCTCCATCTAATCCTATTCGTCCTTTCATCCAACACCTATCAAATGTCACCCATCATAAACATCCCACTCTCATGTACCCTAATCAGGATCAACAAAGGCACATACCTACACATCCTTCATCTACACATAATCTCCATATTCCTACCTCAATCACTCCACATCATCCATCTCCTCGCACCCATCCCATTGCTACTAAAAGCACTTTGGATGCTAAAGAAAAAATCCATGAATCTAAACATCCACATGAATCAAAAGCTCCTCATGTCCCCTCTAAATGACATGTTGACAAAAAGAAAATTCAAATCGGAAATCCAAATCCAATCCAAAATCAAATCCTTAGGCCTCAAAGGCCCACTAAAGAAAAAATCAAAACCATGTGGATCCCAAAGAAAAAAGATGCAATGCCTTCAAATGCAAAATCTAAAACAACATCCAAAGTTGCTAATCAAAAATCTAATCACACACCTCTTCTGTCTCCTAAATCTGTTTTGGGTCCTTATGTCCCAAAATTCACTTTCCCATCTCCTTGACTATCCCCACATCATCCATTCATTAATTCACCTATCATTTCACATCCACCACCATATGTGCCAATGTTGGTCCTAAAATCATCACCCCATCACACACCTACCCCATTATTCCATCCATACCCTTTCCACCATCCCATTCATTATCCCACATATCTCCCCCATCATATCCTTTTGATTCATTCCCTTGCATAATCCATTTATCCTAATAAGGTTGTACCAATATTCGATAGTCATTTCAAACATGGGCTCTTAATACCTCATTTGGAACTTGATGCTTGAGTCCTTCATCCATCTCCTTATTACATGTCTTATAAATCCACTTATCCACATTCTATCCAAAAAAATCAAAATATTAGAAAAAAGTCAAAAAATAAAATAGTGAAGAGAAATAATTCATCTAATGGTGAAAACTTGGCAGAAAAGCACCTTGGATAAGTACCATGATGAAAACCTAGCCAATAGGCGTCATGTGTAAATCCCTCATCCAGTTTACTTCCACACTTGGGGGCAACTACATTCCCTTCACCCATATCCTCCATCCAACCTATCTTACACATCCTGATGGTCATATCCCATTTATCTCCACCCCTACAGCTTCCTTGTTATCTTGATATTGATAGGGGAAAACGTATAAACATGCTTTGGACACCTCTTGGCAAACATTACCCTCATCCACACACTATCTTAATCCTTATTCGCATTCACCTACCTTCCTTGTCCATCCATCATCATACCATTAATCTCCCTTCCTTATCCATGCATCCTATCCATATCCATATCACTCCCTTATTTTCCAATCTTTCCATCTTCCATCCCTCATGCCTAATTATATATGGCATATCTATAGTGAGGCATCTTCTTCCTTTGTGATATAAGTCCTTGGAGACATCATTCATCTAAACAATACTTTCCATCTCACCATCCTCATCTTCCTATCCATCATAGAATCCCTTTTCATCTATCCATCTGGTAACTTTTCCTCAACCAAATCCTTATCTTCCTATTCATCTATCCTAGCATCCCTTTCATCTCCCCATTCTTATCTCCTTACCAATCCAAACAATCCTTTTCATCTCCCCATCCTTATCTCCTTATCCTCATCCCATCTTATAATCCCTTGCCATTGGTATCTAGCTATAGGCTACTCCCCATGCAATCCAATGTCATCTATCTTATCACCATAACTTCTGCTTCTTTTGCACATCTTTTCAATCTCCTATCCTTTCTCATCATTCATCTCTCCATCATATCATCCTCCCAATTCATTTTGATGATTTGGATAACTATCCCATCCTTGAGCTTTGTGCAATTGCTACCATCCTATCCAATCCACTGGGTCTATCCTATCTCATTGTATCGGTCCCATCACTTTATCCACTTATCTTGGTCATCTCATCATCCTTTATCCATTGTTTGTCTTTGGTATTTGTCAAACTACGTTTCCCCTGCACTTTCACATAGGCAAGGTCGATCATTTGATCTGCCCTTGGGCCTCCTTTATCATCTATCATCGGTCTTTCTACTTTTGTCTATCTAGTATTTTTCATCATTGAGATCTCCATCATCCTCTTCTCAATTTTATCCATGGTCAGTCATTAGCCTTTTATCAAACTATGAGGGCTCTACATTTTCACATAGGCAAGGCTAATCTTTGATTTGCCTTCGAGCCCCTAGTTTGCTAGGATGTGCCAGTCTTGTTTCTTGTGTCTTGTATCTTTTGTCATGTCATCAGGTATGCCCTTATCTAGCTGTTTCTTCACAAATGAGATCCACTCATATCATGAGATCCAATTGGTTTTGAATAGCCTGTGTCCTATTGATCTTTTAGTTTAACATCCATCATTGGTCTCAACAAGATGCATCCTTCTTAATAGATCTCATCAATCCCATCCATACCCTTGATCCTATGGAAAAAGATATTTGAAATTGATTGTGATCTTTTGATGCTTTTGGATTTTGTTTATCATTTGAGCTCCATATCATCACTTTTCATGGTCACCTTGATCGATCATATCATGGTGTTCTTTGACTAGTAAAAATAGGGGCATATCTTGATCTTTTCTTTGTTGTTGTCTTCTTGGTTGTCCCGCATAGTACCCACCAAGACTCCTGTGGTCTTGTGTTACATTGGGGCATCCTTTTGTGCTTGTGGTTATTCCAATGCCTGGACCAACCAAGGTCATCATGAGTTTGGGGTATTGGAATAGCCTTCTTGTCTATTGTGTTTTTTTATGCATTAGCTACTAATCCACCTTGGTTCCACATACCCTGACACTTGGTGTCTTATGCTATAGCAAAAATCAGTTCTCCAAAAATGGTAAATTGCATTAGGATTGCATTTCATCTCCCATTACATCCTCTTGTATATCACAAATCCCCGCCATCCATTTATCCTTCATCACTCTCCCTCCCCTATCCATCCAATCTCTTATCATCATCCCTTCAATCTTCTTAGAATAATATTGGTTATTCTAAGCATATTGTCACCCATACTTTTTATTCTCACATCTCAATCCAATCCTTGTCAATTCAAACTAACACAAATTATCTAATCACATACTTGGCATTATTCCCAGCCTTGCTACAAGCCTTTATCCATTCATCATCATCATAATCATCATTGGGATGTATCCTTCCCCATCCTTTGGCATTTTTTTGGGATGTATCCTTCCCTCATCAACAACCCTTTCATTGGGATGTGTCCTTCCCTCATCAACAACAATTTCATCGGGATGTGTCCTTCCCTATCTTTGTGTTGTTTCATGATATATCATTCCCTCATTAACAACACTTCATCCATCATCAACCCACTTTGGCTTGTAGCTTGATTGGGGAAACATCACCTTTGTCTTTCCATCCATTTGTGCTTGTCAATCTCATATCACTTATCCTCCTCTCTCTATCCATCACTTTGCATCATCATCTCATCCATTTCGAGAGCACACCCGTGTTCTCTTGAACTTGCATGTTCTCTCAAGGGGGCATCTTCAATCCCTAATCTTCATCTTCACCCCCATTATCTTTCTTGCTAGTCACTCCTTTGATGACTAGGGCATCTTTCTCAATCTAACAATCTTTTGGGTTCTATGTTTTAATATTCTTTGAAATGATCCTACTTCATAACACCATCTCAAAGAGGGGAAAAATGTAGACACCCAAATTTGGACACTTACATTTATCCAAATTTATCCCTTTTCATCTAAATATCCTTTTATTTGCATACCCTTAATTCTTCCAAATCCCTAAGGTAATTAGTTAATAATTAAATACCTTACCCCCCTTTACTTCCTTTTCATCAAATGAATTAAATAAATATGACATTTATTTAATTCCTTACATATAAAATCCTCCATCACTTTTGCTTAATCCTAATCCATCTCCTAATCCCATCATTATGGATGTGCACATGGCTAATCCACGATTAGGATGTGTCACATCCTACAACTTTTGCAAGTTGGATCTTAATCTTCGTTAGCCACTAACTTTCTTCTAATCACTGACCAGTTAAGCTTAATTAGTACCTTGGTCAACCTTCCCCATCCCCCAAGGAATTTTTAATTCCTTTTTATTCATCCAAGACTTCTCTTCCCCATGTGAATTTTTAATTCAAATTTATCCTTCCAAGAATATCATTATTCCCATGCAAGTTCTAGAACCTTTGACTTGTTACATCACTCAAATGTGGGTAATTAATTACCTTTTTAAGGACCTTGTCTTATCCAGGGTACTTCTCACCTACCTTTTTGGCAACCTTGTCTTATCCCTAAGATATCCCCAATCATGTGAATTTTAAATTAACTTTTATCTTTCAAAGATTCTCCTCTTCCCCATGTGTTCATTGAGAGGTCACATCATCCTTATTCCATGGTACTTACAAGTACCTTCCCATCACATGTCACCTTCCACCTCATGTTTCCTTATCCATCTTTCCCATGGTGGAAAGATCTCAACTGTCCGTTTCCCTAGGGTTTCTCTCCATAAAATGAAGGATTTTTCTATCATTCTAATTATTATGCATTCACAACACAACTCATCCATCATTCAACCAATTTTCAAGCTGTCATACTCTCATCCTCTCTCAAGCTCTCCATCCACCATTGTTGCTCATCTTCATACCCTCATTGCATCTATCTTTTTCATCTCCTCAACTACCCACTTATCTCATTTCAATCTACATTTGATCAAGATAATTTTGAATCCACTTTTAGCACATCTTTCCATCGAAGGAGCGAAAAAATTCAACCATCAAGGGCCAACCAAAATATCAATTCAAGACAAGGTAAATATCTGCTTTTTGTTATCTTTCTTTGTTTTGAATTCAACTAGGCTTATCATGAGGTGTTAGTGTTCTTTTCCTTTCTTTTTGTACCTTGTTTTGCATATTTTTTTAGAGTAGGTCAAGGTCACTGGTTCACACCAGCCATTTAAAATTTATTCCCACATTCAAAATAATTGCATGTAACTAAATCCCCAATTTTTGACAACTTGCCCAAAAAAGGTTGCATGACAAAATTAGCAACTTTGAATTTTTTTTGCATTTTTGAAACCCACGAGCCCAAGCACCACAAGAATGAATTAAATACATGGTAAATGGGACTCATAAATGACCTTATTATACCTTAGAACCCATTTTCAACCCAAAATTATAAAAATACCAAAAATGAGCAATAATGAAGCACCTAGTGCCCCTGCACTAGTTCTACAAGAAAACATAATACAAATTCATGAAGAGTTAGCAAAACTAAAAAATCAAGTGAGCAATGAAAAAATTTCAACTACTCCATTTCTACCATAGATAAAATTCATTGCATGCTTGAAAGTGAAGACAAACTTGACCTTGTGCGTAGCATAGTTCAAATCTTTGGAAAACACCATACCTCAACCACTAGTTTTCCTTTAACCTCAAAAAATTTCATGAGCCAGGGATGAATTAAAATTCCTCCTCCCATAACAATTATCTCTATTCCTACCTATACCAACCATCAAGTCACAACAATAATGCAACCGAGTAGTTATGTGATTCCTTCCTTGGGTATTTCTTCTAGTATCCCTAGTACCTTTGTGGCATCACATGTAATATCCCCTACCACCTTTCCACCTATGAGTATTACATTCACTTGTTCCTTGAACACATACAAACCTTCATATTTTTCACCTTCATCTCATAATACAAGCAATGACCCTCTCATGAATCAAATTTTGCAAATTGTTTCATCCCTTCAAAAGCAAGTTTCGACCATCAATCAAAATTAAAATGGCCCACCTACATATTATGTCAAAAGCAATCCCTTGTCCTTGGAGATATTGTGAACATTGATGCCACAAGGTGTATAGGTGCTTAGATTCAAGAAATATAGGGGAAAGGGAGATCCTTCAAACCATGTTTCTACTTATACTACCTTATGTAGTGACTTTATCCTTGATGATAAACTCTTGGCTAAGCTTTTCCCTAGGTCCTTGAAAGATACTGCATTTGAATGGTTTTATTCGTTACCAAACAACTCAATTCATTCATTCAATGAACTTGTTAAGGGATTTATAAACCATTTCCAACTGCATATGAATCCTAAAATGACCTTGGTTGGTTGATTCATATGCTACGAGATTATCAACTTTATCTTGTGCTACCAATCGCTTTATTCCCAAATCGATGTCAAGGTTCCTGATCCTCACCTTCAAAAGATGTTGATAGAGAATTTCTAAAGTAAGATACAAGATAAACTTACCATGATAAAATTACCCTCTTTCATGTATTTATGTACTTCCCTCCATGATTATCAAAATTCAGTTATTAGTCAAGATGCAAAATGCACTTCTAGCCGTACTGAGAAGTTCAAATCTGCAAACCAAAAAAAATCTCAACATTTTATAAAATAGAATAAAGGCTTCCTTCAATTCAATCCACCTCAACAAACAACTCATAATGTCAATAACCAAGTAGCTGCTATTAAAGCAACGATACCCTTTAGCTATGGGGACCCGAAAAGGAAATTCACTCCCTTAACCGATACCCTTCACAATACAATGGCACAACTCTTATAATAGAAAATGATTACCTTGCCTCCTATTAAAACTACCGATCCTTATAAACCACTACTTGCAAACTATAGAACAAATTCTTATTGTCATTGTCACCAACAAAATGGACACGATAAAGAACATTGTAAGCGTCTTAAACATCTTGTGCAAGACCTCATTGATTCTAGTCAACTTTCCATTGGAAGTGGTAATGATCAAGGAAATATGTCTGTTTCCCCTCCTAACCAAAAATTGCATATTTTTACCAACCCTATGCCTAGTCATAACATTTCATTTGTCAAAGCTAGCGAAACTACAAAGAATGATGTGATGAATGTTGATACAAATGATGATAACAATGATACTCTTCAACATGATCATTTAGATATTTATCCTATGGATGATATGGTAGGAGTGATAGAAATTATTCCTCATAAGGGCCAAACTAGAAAGCCTCTTGAGATTGTTTTCTCCTCACAAGATATACTTAAACATGCACCTAATGGTCCTCTTTACATAGCCGACCAAATCTATGAAAAGCCCATTAATGGGATATTAATAGATCTCGTCTGTGGAGATAATGTGATCATAAAGGAACTCTTAATTTTTCATGAACTCTATCAAGATATATATGATAGATAAAAAACATGGATCAAGACACAACGTTTTTTCTTTCCCTATGGTGGGATTGATCACTCTTCCTTTATAAATAGGACCAAAAAAATTACATGTCTCATTCTCCATCATCCTACAATCAAACCAATTGTGTGTGAGGCTAGGCTATCCAAGGCTTCGCTCCATGAATGTAGTCCCTTTGGTTGTATATAAATGCTTAAATTTTCCCTTTGAAAATGAAAATTTTGATTTGCATCATAGTGGCTTTAACCCTTTTTCTTCTTGTGGAAAATTTTCATTAAATTTCTTTTGGCCCAAACCTATGGAACCTATCAACCATGAGAAAAATTCTTTTTAAATTTTATCAAAAGTTCAAGGAATTTAAGTGAATAGTAAAACAATCCCTTCAAAACATGCCTCAACCAACGACTGAGCCTACCATCATTGATGAAACAATGTTTGAACCCAATGAAATTCCAAATAACAAAACCTTCACCCATTTCCTACAAAAGAACAAGAGACAATGAAAACAATCCCGTCATGCCTCATAGAATAAAATAAGTTTAGAAAGTTAAAGAGAAAGTGGTTGAACAACCTTCCATGGTTCCTTTTGTTCCTCCCCTTAAGGAAGAAAAAAAAACATATGGTTGACCAACCTGCTCCTACACAAACACAACTTGAAAGCTGAACTAAAAGAAATAGAGGTGCTAGAGAGCATAGGAATAGACATGCCCTTGCTTGTATGTTAAAGAAATAAATAAGAAAATAAAATCAATATCCAAACTTGACTGAAGTAATGCATGATGAGTCTACCCTTTCATTGAAACAAAAATATCCTATAGCACAATCACAACAAGAGCTAAACCCTTCTTTAGAAATTATCATTCGACCTCATGTTGTGATTAATTTAGATGATGATGAGGAGATTAATTGAAAATTGATGAGGAGGTGCATAATGAACTGGATACATTGTTTTCCTCTTCCATGAGCTTAAATGATAATCTCCTAAGAAGAGTGTTGAACTTGGTGATGAACCTAGTTTGGCACTTGCTATTGTCCCTTTGGCTAGTTCCCTACCTTCTATATATAATGAACACAATTGGGATGCACATGGCCTACTATAGGTTGACTCACATTTTCCTTACTAGTTTTTACATTATTTGTTTTTATTTTGTGTGATTGTATGTGCGTAATGTGATCCCCCCATACTATTTTGTTTGATGTATATCTTTCTCTCTTTGTGACATTCTTTTATTTGTACCTTCATTACTCTCTATGTCTTAAATCTTTTATCTTTTCCTTTATCTTTTCATTTGTCTTGTGTTTTCCTTTTGGAGATGACGCAAGGCATTGAGACATTCATGTCTCTTCCATGTTGACCCAATTTCTTTTTCCTTTTTCCATTTGTCTTGTGTTTTCCTTTTGGGGATGATGCAAGGCGCTGAGGAATTCATGTCTCTTCCATGTTGACCTAAAAGGTTTTTCTTTGTTTTTGCTCTCTTTGTGTCATTCTTCCAGTTCTATGAATATTTGGGGAATCATAACATTTGTGAGCTCTCTAAAAGAATTTTAGCAAGAACATACTGACTCCAAATCCATAGATCCCTTATGTGTGTTTGGAGTTTCATTTTGGGGGCAACCCCTCTCTTTCCTTTTGGATGATGTAGCTTCCTTTGGAAACATATGACTTGGCATAGAGCTTCCCAAGTTAGCTCTCATGTCCTCTTTATTGTTATCATTTATGATTTGTTACTGTAAAGTAATTTCTCACAACATGATCTTTAGAAATTTGATTAAAGTGGGGGCATACATTGACATTATTATTTTTCATTTCATGTTTCATGGTGTAGTCTTCTTACTTTATGTGATGTGACTTTCTCTTTGTGGTGAAATTTGGTGTGATGTCCCTTATGAGTGTGATCTATCTTAGCATATTATATTCCTCTTAGTGGCTTGATGTGACACATTGCATCCCTTAATTTGCGAATCTTATATTCTTCAATTGGTCCTCTCTTGGAGACATTAGGCACAATGTTCCCTAAGGTAAAGACCTTACATGAATTAATCAAGACTCCTTTGAACATTCCCTATTGTTGCATTTGCATTTTCAGTTATATGGCTACCTTGCACAACAAACTTTGCATGCCTATGGAGCCATCTTGTTTGTTCATGAGTTCCAAGCATAAGAAGATTTTCTTGCCTCATGAAGCTTGAAGTTCATTGTTATGTGGCACGTTATCAAAGTTATCATGAGGTATAACTTTGGTATGGTTTGATGGGAAGCCCGACTGAGGCATGAATTTCACATAGCCACTTATGTGTGTGTTATAGCACTTACCGATGTGTATTTGTATCACCCTTTTAGATTACTCACCCAATGAACAACTTGAAGTTTCATTTCCTTAGAGTGAGCATGCATTTTTTAGACAAATATCCTAGATCTGATCCACATTATGATGGAAAAACAATCAAGTTTGATCCAACTCCTCTTTTGTTTTATTTTTATTTTCTCTTTGTCTTTGACAGTGTATGCATGTGCCTTGTTATTTCTCTTTATATCATTTTCATATGTGTTATTTTGTGCCTATGTTAGTTTTTAGTTTTCCATAGGACCTTAGTCTTGGGGGCTTGAGCAATCCACTTGATCATGGTCGTCCTGTCTAACTAGCATTGGTACATTTGGAGGCCTCTTGATGTGTGTGGGTATAGTTTATTGTGAGTTAGAAGCAAGTTACTCTTCTCACTAAAGTGGGGGCTAGATGTAATGATGGAAAAAGTACTCCCTAATATGGCCTTAATTTATTGTTTTAATATGTCTAACATATTCACATTAGGTCTTGAGCCCTTTTGAACTAAATGAACTTAATTGGTACCTTATTTGGAGTGTTCTAAAGTATTGTAACACATTTTCACACTTTTCTATAGTTTTATTAAATAATTGAACTTCTTTATGCTTTCATTGGTCCTATTTTGCATCCACAAGCCTCATTTAATACAATTGTATAAACACATTTAATAAGAGATAACTTGTATAAAAAAAATTTCATTGAATATTTTTTAATTATATTTTTCATATTTAACATTTATTAATACATTATTCTGTGTTATGATATTATATATTGTTTGGTGGTTATAATTGTAGACACCTGAAATGTAACCTTACCCAACCATACCTCATTTCAGCCCATCCTTAACCATTGCATGAAATTCTTAGGCTCTACAAAGAGCATAAAAGATGATATGGATTCAATTGAGTCCCAAATAGACAAAGCCTCTAGTGCCTATGATCCAACACAAGATTTAGATGGGAGCACAAGGCCTGCAATAAAAAATATTCACGAGTAGTTCTTCCAATTGCAAGTTCAAAATGAGTAGATTATAATGTAGTTTGGTCATCTGAAGGCTCCAGTGAATGTCAAGTTTATACCTATCTCTAATTCCTTGATAAGTGCAAATAAAGCTTATAAGTTAAATCCAATGCTTAACACTATGGATGATGGTAAAGAACTTTTGATGGAATTTGAGACTCAGAGAAAAATACTTGGCCTAGTGATGTAGAGTAGGGATAATTTTTCTAAACAATCACAATTCAAGCCATCTCAAACAATCCTACAACCCTTTAAACCCTAACTTAGCAAATTTTCATAATTTCATCCTATTCTCCTTATAACTTATCAAATAGAGAAAATTGTGCATATATTTTAAAATAATCAAACCCACCAAAGGATTTTCATTCTAGACACCCATTATGGCATACTTCAACATATCCAATTTGTGCATACCTTTGTTTTGGAACATGCCCTCCTAAAATGGACTGCTATGATAGAAATGACCACAATTAGCCTAGTTTTACAAAGCATTACCCCACCAGACACTCTCCCAACCAAAAATATCCATTGCAAGACCTCAAATAGGTTACAAATAGCCAAAAACAACTTTTTTCCACTGAAACACTTTCTAGCTCACCAAACTTCAAAACCCTTTTTTAGGCCTATTTAGACTAGTTTCAAGAGGGTTTATTGAAACTCTATACTCCAGGCCTCAAACCATTTGGTTAACACATCAAACAAACTATTCTAGATCTACACATGCTTTATGAATCAACTCCCTTACTATATCAAAGCACTCTAACCTTGAAACCCCAACTCTTAGCCATCATTCTTGGCTCAAACATGACTGAAATCTACTAGGGAATCATCAAAATATTATCAAAACCTACTCCCTACTCCTGAAACCTATTCTAAAATTGAGCCCTACCTAAATTTATACATTCCACCAAGTTTCAAGAAATTCTACCAATTTAATGTTTCATTCATGCATTTTATGTGCCCTCAAACCCTCCAAATAAGGTTTATAGACCAACTTTAGTAAATTGCTCACAAATTGCTTCAAACCTAATGAAAATAAGTTAAACCAATGCCAAAAAAAAGCTAACACATGCATTTACAAGATGCAATGCACTTTAGTTCATAATATTCCTCTACCGAACTATAGAAAACACTCTACTAGTAGATTGCACAAGATTTATCAAAAAAACAAAGTTTTTGTTTATTATTTTCAATTCAAATCAACTTCAGAACCTTGAGTTGAATTGTGTGAGGCCTTTTTAAAATTTACACACAAAAAACTAACCAACTCAACAGACTCAAACTTCCATTTGAACTTCTTGACCATTGGTCTTCCATGTTCTTACATTTTTGCAATTTTTGCATATGACAACTTTCGCAAGAATTACAAAATTTAACAAATTTCAACAACTGGCCCCTAAATGACTCTAATTACATTTCAAATGGTCTATTATGACCTTATTAGATGATATTGACTCAACAAACCAAAAATCCAAACATAAGATCCTATTTACAAGAATTGACATGGTGCCCCTAGACCACCTAGCCAAGAAGAGTTGGGAAGAAGGGAAGCATGACTGGAAAACACACCTCGAATCTAGCTTCAAGTGTCAAATAGTTCTTCTAGGTTATTGTACCTCTTTCTTATGCATTTAAGTTTGTTGGTTCAAATTTCAATGTATATATGTGGATAATTTTTAGTGTAAAATTATGTCAAATAACACTCTTAGGGGGAGTTAGTGAAGTTTTTTAGTTTGTTATGAGCTCGATTATAAATATGTACACATATTAGTCAGGGGGAGTCTTAGTAAATGAGAAAAAAATGAGTATGCACCCTTTTCCCTTGATGTCAAAGGGAGAGAGTAGCTTTGAGATGTAGTTGAGGCATTTTTTCATCAATGACAAAGGGGGAGATTTTTGAAAGACTAAGGAGTTTGTTAGTGACATGTTTGTTGGCAACATAAGCATGGTGTATAAGTATAAAGTTTTGTAGTAAGTAGTATAGTGTTGTCATTGATGTCAACATTGTGATCCAGTATGAAGATAATTGTGCAGACTATTTTATATAGCTTGAGCATGTTTGAAGATGGTTATCTAGTGGATATTTGCAAGAAGGTTTGATTTGGTGAAGATATATGAAAGAGAAATTGGCTAAGTGTCAAAATCTAGTATTTTCAATGTATAGGGTATCCTGTATTTTGGTCTATATTGGTCCATTGTGTAGACTCTCACTCTATGGTTTTGGTGTAATTTTGTTGGATGTTAGAAGAGTCTAAATCCAAAGTTTCATAGCTTTTCAGTCTTTGGTGTTGAAGTTATGAATGATAGAAGTTTTGGTCTAGTAGTTACAATGTTACCAATATAGTATGTATGCTTTGGAGGATCCACATCTCTCTGTGGATTGCTATCTAGCTTTGTGGATTTGTTGGATTAGTGACAAGTGTCATTAGCACATTTATTCCAAATGGAATGAATTTTTGAGGTCTGCATGTTGATTTTGTTGGTTCCCAAATCAACAAATGCAATGAGTCCTATAGAATAGCCACTTTCTAATATTCAAACTCAAAGATGGATTTGGCCAACAAACAAGATTCAGTAAAAGACTGAAATCTCCTACACTTTTGGCTCTATTAAACCAAGGTGGGTCTCTCCCAATAGTATATTTATAGACACTTGTGTGCCAAAGTATCAAGTACACTATAAACAGATGTTTCTGCTTCAATTGTTTGAAAGATACAACACCCTAAAGGTTTTGCTGACCTTCATGGTAGTGTTTAATACAAACATGAGAGATGTAGAGAATTAAATTCCACACACAAACAAACTGAGATTGATAAGTAATTTGATTTGAATTTATGATTTGCTACTGAATTAATCAACAAAATGATACAAGAATAACACACTTAGATCAGTGCTTCATCCATTGGAATGGAGTCAACTTCAACACTTGTGCAACCTGATAACAATCTAATACATAGCATCATCTAAGCTTCAAAGATATTGTATTATAGTATTTCAATATAACTTCTTACCAGAATCCTAGCACTCAATTTAAGATAAACCAATAGCCTCAAGCATTTACATCAATTCCTTGAATCAATAAGGATGAACAAAACTAAACATCCACTGGAATTCAATGGAGACAAATAAAATAATTCTTGATTATGTTATTCATAGCTTATAAAACCAATACATAGGAGAGAAAATGACCTCAATTTGCACCATTCAACATTATTATGCCAATATTGCTATCAAAATTACATACATATTGACAAAAAATAAAAACCTAAGACTTAACTCTAAAATGTTATGTATTATAGTGTTTACTATGAATAATTCTAGAACAATTAACTCTTTTCAATGAATCCCAAAATTGCACTTAAGGAGAAAGAAACCCTAAATGCACATTAGAAGAAGACACTTGGCACACTCAGGTTCGTTGATGAATAACTGCCCATTTCCTAAAAAGAAGCCCTAATATGTGCCCTGATTCACGCCTTTTGCATTTGTTTCTTTTCAATAGAAAAATATTCTCCACCTTGAAGAGTCATCATTACTTATTTTGCAGTTGAAAAATATCTTTGTTTGCAAAATATTTCACCTCCACTTCCATTTTTCACCCACCTACATGAAAATTGGTTCTACATGAAAAAAATCTTCTCCCAGTAAACAAAACATCTCACATAGTGAATATATTATTCACTTTATAGAAATATCACCTATGCCCTTTTTACTTTTGCACATATATTTAAATTTTAATACCCATTGTACAAGTTTTTAACTTTTGTTTTATGGGGCTATGAAAACATTTACCCTGTGCACATTTATATTTTAAAACTTCACAAGTGCTTTTCACTTGCTTTTAAAATTTTCTTGGGCCCACCATAGCCTTCCCTCCAATGCTCGTGCACCCATTGCATTTTGTGACAATAACAAAACATTACTCGAGCTAGCGGGAAAGTCATTATTTAAAACCCAAAGCAATAGATGAAGGTTGCACAAAATATTAAAATTTTGAAAATATTTTATAAACCTATCCCCATGCCCTTGCTACCTTGTACTAACGTGAGCCCTGACATTCATGGGCTAGCGGGGAAAACCTATTTCTCCTTTGTAGCTTCACATTCACTTTGATAAATCATGGTGGCACAAGTAGATGTCTTCAACAGTCAACATGAAACTCTATCTTCTTCCATTGAAGCTATGATTATGAAGCTTTCTATTTATTTTGCCCAATTCATTCATAGTTGGGTCATTTTTCATAGTGCAGGGGCATTTTTGGAGAAAACCAAAAGTCATATCAAACATGCTTAAAATATCTGACCAAGCACTAGGAATGGTCAAGGGACATATTTAAAGCATGGGGCAGTAAATTTGGACCAAATAGATCCTCCAAAAATGTGATTTCACTTGTACTGCAATAATTCTTGTCTGAATCTGCCCAAAAGACCTCAGAGGAACCTCCATGGAGAAGAAAACACTTCAATCCTTAGTGTAATAGATATTTTAGATTAAATTCTACCATTAACATCCTCCCAACATTCTCCTCGCTTCCCTGTGACTTTATGCTACCGTGAGCATTTCTTCCATGAGCTGGCGGGGAAGCTTTCCTAAAACATTGTAAAATATTTGATTTAATATTTTCTTTGGATTTTCAAATGTTTACAATTGTTATTAAAATGCCCCTGGATGTTTGACTTCCTCCAGTCCCCACTTCTCCGTGAGCACCTTTGTTGTGAGAAAAAGCTTAAACAGGTTGGCGGGAGATACTGTCGTGTAGAGAGAAATGGATTTTATAAAGTTTAACTTTATAAACTTTACAATAATGATTTTTCCCTAATAATTCCTTCATTCCCATGCATTCTTCCTTTCATAATGTTTAAAACACATAAAATGTTTTAAATATATTGTATCAAAACATTAGAGAATAAGAAAAATTTAATTTCAACTATGGCCCAAATAGGGAAAATTTATTACAAGCAAACTAGGACACCTCGAGCCACAAAAATTTGTGTAGGGAAATTATCAATTTTTTAGAGAAAACCCATTTCCTTAAAACTTGGATCGTTGAAAGATTTCAGGTACCTTCTTTGTAAACTAGCCTATCAGATGCCTTTTTTGTGACTAAAATAAAGTAAAATAATGCATCAGATGACCTCTGTTTTTGATGAAAATGGAGCTAGAGAGGTTTTGGTCCAAAATTTATGGGTTTCCCTTAGAATTGCAAGATTTGAAACTTTTCTGCAACACCAACTTTGACCCAGTTGCAGTTAGAAGATAATTAAATAACCCATCATATCTCATCCTGAGGCCTAAAACTGAGCAGTCATGTTACCATTTGAACCAAAAATTTAGTGCAACAAACTACTTAGAAAAATTCATCTTGAGGCGCAAGATATTAATAAAAAAAATGGCTCACTTAGAATTTTTTGCAACTACACATGTTGAAAACCAATTAAGGCTCACCCAGTCACCTCCTTGAAAAAATATCAAATCACCTCCTGGGAAGCTACCACTGGAAACACTAAATCATTTAGGTCCATTGAGTATGTGTGCAAGAGGGATTTCCTTCAATCAACATTCATCACATGATATTAAAGGTCAAACTTGACCTCCTTGAAGCATTCTAAAAATGCAAATATAAAAACAGAGCAATTTACACTTGCTTTTGGCCTAGTAAAAATATCAAAACTTATCGTGAGACTTTGAAACAAGACTAGGGAGCATATGAATGTGGGGAGAATGGAGAGCAACATTTTTTTTGTCTTGACAATCATCCAGTTGTGAAATATTTATTTGAACAGGAGGCCACTTTGTAGAACTGAAAGTTTGCAAACAACAAAACAATTCCAAAACCCTCTAGCTTCGCTTTTCAAAACACTATCAAAACTCATTATGGGAAGCTAAAAACTGAAATGCATGCTCACATATGTCAATTAAATGTGTCCACCAAGGGGTTTGGTAGGAAAATCAACTGGCTTCAAATTATGACCATCCAAATTAGGTTACTTGGGTAGATTTTTCAGGTGCACTTATGAGTGTGTAAAGGAATTTTTTTCAACATCTAGGCACCTTAAATTTTGAAACTTTTGAAGGTGCCATCAGTGGCTCTTTTTGGGGATGTTCGTTCCTTAGTGAACAAAGTGAGAATTTAAAATATTCTAGAAGAGTAGACCAAGTGTTAGAACCATTGGGTGCTAAAGTCTATTTATTTTCAACTTTTAACCTCACTTGGTGGCCCTAGTCCACCAAATGAAATAGTAGAACCAATGTTTTCCTCTATCAAACACCAATCTATTAAAAGAGTTGATCTCCTTTAATCCATACCTACCTCTGTCACACCAAAGCAATGTGAATAACTTCATTCTTGCAAAGGAAAGTATCAGCTTGCCTTTTAACTTAGCTTTGCTGTCACATGACAACCAAATGGCATAGGCTACATCACTCCCACTCATTTCATTTTCTGATTTTATGGCAAGTGAAAAAATGTGAGGATAGTGATCAAGACTATCTAGAAACATAGTATTATCAAATTTACCAATTCCCTCATAATGATTAAGGTTAGAAAATAAATCATCATTCAAAAATAATGTGCAATCCTTCTGTGTGTCAAGCAAAAAGTGCTCACACATTTGAAACTCCTTCAACTAAATTACATCACGGTCAAGTGTATCATCATCCCAACAACACAGCTTAGTCACATTATTACATGCCTCAATGTTTTGAAAACAAGAATCATTAACACCCACAAATCCATTATCCATGTTCAAATCATCGAATTCATAAAATATATCATCATCTTAAACAATGTTTTCTACTTCAAGCTCATAGACAAGATTGTCAACATTAGTAATGTTATCACACACAAAATTTTCAAGAGTAGGCTCAGATGACTTAGAATTTACTTCTGCAACAAATTCCTCATAATGTGTGTTTAAAACACATTCATTGTTGCAAGAAGTATCAAAATCAACATCACCTCTTGTTGCCTCAACATGACAATCTGAAGCATACTGCTCATGAGGAAAGATATGGGTTGTAGATTTAGAAACAAGGTCCTCAAAAGCATCCATGTGATTGACACAATTGCATTCTTCAAGTGCAAACTCATCACAAAAACTGTCATTAGTTGTACATACCAATGTTTATCTCTACACTTTCACTTTCATGTACAACTATATCAATGCTATCCTCATGCAAACACTCAGTGATAACTTCAAAGTTAGAAAAATGAGTACAAGAAGGTAAAGCATAAAAAAAAGAGGAGATCCTTGTTCATCATTATCAACTTAGATGCATGCTCCTCATAACCAGCTACTTGAACCAATTCATCCGATGAACCTCTTGCACACATATCTCCTTCACCGTTTACACTACTGCAAGAATCAATAGGGCTACCTTCTTCACTGTCAAACTGAAAACCATTAATAGTTTCATTGCAACTTCTCACAAATGACTGCTCTAATTGAATATCATTGCATACTCTCTCATTTCCAACTGATACAGTGATGCTCTCAAAATAATTCTTCAAATCCGCATGCTTCTTTGTCTCATCATTATGAAAATTTTCATCAATGCTATAGAGACTTGTAGAATTTGCATGACTAAGTGTACCATGATATTGTTGATTACACACTTCTTCAAAAATAATTCTTAATTCATATACCTCATCATGCATTTGTGAGATTTTAGAATTATTGTCATTTTCATTATTTAGACACTTCTCACTTAAAGAAATCAATTCTACTACTTTCTCTTGAGAGAAATCATAGTCACCAGGGTTGCAAATAGAATTGTAATGTTTCTAACCATCTGGACAAGAATTCCTTTTAGTTGGTTGCAAACTTCCATCTACAACACCATTGTTCTCATCATGAAGACATGAAACATCATAATCAACATGATCTTCAATTGTATATTCAAATTCCATAGAAGATAAAATACTTTCAGTATCATCTGCATTATTGCAACCTTCATCTAATATAGAAAATTTGCTCTCTATTTATGTATTTTTTAGAGCAAGTAGAAGAAACTTTAGACATTTCATCTATCTCTTCATGTTCTTCTTGGGTATGCCAATTTCTTTCTTTAGACAACCAGTCATCATTCACTTAACCAAACTCATCCATGAATAGTATCTCAAGCTCTTTCCATGAACATATGGAATGCATTGGTAGACTAGAAAACCAAAATTCAACATTATTTTCTAAAATTCTTACAAAAAACTTTAGGATAGCATCTTCCTCTACTATTTGAAAATATTCCATTACATCAAGAAAACCTTGTACATGTTGTGATGTTGATTCTTCAAAACCTCCTCTAAACTTAGGCAAACATTCATTAATTCTTCTTGGGATAGAATGTGGGTAACCTTGGATTTTACTAAAATCGAAAGGGTCGTATCTTTCACTAGTGAACACTTTTCTTTGAGGACATGACTATGTTATAGGTATGATATTACAACTTGTAGAGGGAGAACTAGGACAACAATGCATATTTACAAATAAAATTTTGTTCCCTCTACAACTAATTTCTTCTCAAGATATCTTTTCATAATATCTTACTTTCTCTTTTCCCTTTTTACTCTAGTATCTTAAAATACTGAATAAGGGACAGTATTAACTAGAAACTATTGTTGAAAACCTTCATACAAAAATATTACAATAAAAGAATACTTGAGAATTGCTGCAACTAACTCTTTTCATGATGTAGAAAATTATGTAGAGTCACCACCTCTTTGAAAGAGGAAAATATTTTCCAGCAACAGAAACCTTCTTCCAAGATCTAAGTATTTCTGAGTTCTCTCCACTAGTAGAGCACCAGACTTCAAGAATACATCAGAAACATTGCAACAATCTCCTTCAAGTATGCAAGTCCTTGGATCATTTTGACCCAAAACTACAGATCAACAAATTGATTGACTCTTTTCAAATAAATAAAACTGGAGTTGTCCCTGGTAGAGTCACCAATCTGTTGGTGACTCAGATGGGAAAATAAGAGTCCACAATTTCCAATCTCTAGTTACAATTTTTTTTTTTTTTTTAAACTTCAATGACTCTTAAGGCTAGATGATCTTCTATTAGAAATTTCTCAAAGTTCTCCCCAATGGAGTCTCCAATCTTTTGGTTCCCAAATCATTCGATGCAATGAGTCTTATAGAATAGCCACTTTCTAATATTCAAACTCAAAGATGGATTTGGCCAATGAAAAAAGATTCAGTCAATGACTGGAATCTCCTACTCTTTTGGCCCTATTAAACCAAGGCGGTTCTCCCCAATAGTATATTTACAAATATTTGCATGCCAAAGTATCAAATACACTATAAACATATATTTCTCCTTCAATTGTTTGAAAGAAACAACATCCTAAAGGTTTGGCTAACCTTCATGGAAGTGTTTAATTCAAACATGAGAGATGTAGAGCATTAAATTCCACACACAAACAAACTAAGATTGATAAGTAATTTTATTTGAATTTGTGATTTTTTGTTGAATTAATGAACAAAATGAAACAAAAATAACACACTTAGATCAGTGATTCATCTAGTGGAAAAGAGTCAACTTCAATACCTATACAACCTAATAACAATTTAATACATAACATCATCTAAGCTTCAAAGATACTGTATTATAGTATTTCAACATAACATCTCAACCATAACTTCTTATCAAAATCCTAGCACTCAGTTTAACATAGTAACCTCACTCAAGCATTTACATCAATTCCTTGAATCAATAAGCATGAAAAAAACTAAACATCCACTAGAATTCAATGGAGACAAATAAAATAACTCTTGATTATCTTATTCATAGCTTATAAAACCAACACATAGGAGAGAAAATGGCCTCAATTTGCACCATTCAACATTATTATGCTAGTATTGCTATCAAAATTACATACATATTGAAAAAAACTCAAAACCTAAGACTTAACTCTGAAATGTTTTGTATTATAATGTTCACTGTGAATAATTCCATAACAGCTAACTATTTTCAATGAATCCCAAAATTGCACTTGAGGAGAAAGAAACCCTAAATGCACATAAGAAGAAGACACTTGGCACACTCAGGTTCATTGATGAATAACTAACCATCGCCTAAAAAGAATCCCTAATTTGTACCCTTATTGATTCCTTTTGCATTTACTGCTCTTTAACAGAAAAATTATTCTCCACCTTGAAGAGTCATTATTCTTTATTTTGTAGTTGAAAAATATCTTTGTTTGCAAAATATTTCATCTCCACTTTCATTTTTCACCCAGCTATGTGAAAAATGGTTCTGCGTGAAAAAAATCTTCTCCCAGCAAACAAAACATCTCACACAGTGAATATATTATTCAATTTATAGAAATATCACCCGTGCCCTTTTTACTTTTTCACATATATTTAAATTTTAATACCCACTGTACAAGTTTTTAACTTTTGTTTTATGGGGCTATGAAAACATTTATCCCTTGCACATTTATATTTTAAAACTTCACGGGTGCTTTTCACTTGCTTTTAAAATTCGCTTGGGCCCACCATAGCCTTCCCTCCAATTCTCGTACACCTGTTGCATTTTGTGACAGCAATAAATAGTTACTTAGGCTATCGGGAAGGTCATTATTTAAAACCCAAAGCAATAGATGAAGGTTGCACAAAATATTTAAATATTTAAAATATTTTATAAACCTATCCCCATGCCCCCGCTACCTCGTACTGACGTGAGCCCTGGCATTCACAGGCTAGCAGGGAAAACTGGTTTCTCCTTTGCAACTTCATTTTCACTTTGATAAATCATGGCGACGCAAGAAGATGTCTTCAACAGTCAACATGAAACTCTATCTTCTTCCATTGAAGTTGTGATTATGAAGCTTTCTATTTATTTTTCCCAATTCATTCATAGTTGGGTCATTTTTCACAGTGCAGGGGCATTTTTGCAGCTGTTAACAACCAAAAATCATCTCAAACATGCTTAAAATATCTACCCAAGAAATATTGGGAATGGTCAAGTGACAAATTTAAAGCATAGAGCAGCAAATTTGGACCAACTAGATCCTCCAAAAATCAACTGGAAGACCAAAAATGTGATTTCACTTGTATTTTGCAACAATTCTTATCAGAATCCGCACAAAAGACCTCAGAGGAACCTCCATGGACAAGGAAACACTTCAATCCTCAATGCAATAGAGATTGCAGATCAATATCAACCCTTAACATCCTCCCAGCATTCTCCCCGCTTCCCCGTGAGCATTTCTTCCACGCGCTGGCGGGGAAGCTTTCCCAAATTATTGTAAAATATTTGATTTGGATTTTCAAATGTTTAGAAATGTTATTAAAATTCCCTTGGATGTTTGACTTCCCCCAATCCCCGCTTCCTATGCCAAGTAAATGTGTCCACCAAGGGGTTTGGCAAGAAAATCAACTGGCTTCGAATTATGACCCTCCAAAGTAGGTCACTTGGGTAGATTTTCAGGTGCACTTCTGAGTGTGCAAAGCCAAATTTTTCAACATAGGCACTTCAAATTTGAAAATTTTGAAGGTGCCATTAGATTTGAGGTTGAATAATTAACGAATTTTGATGTTAGGTAATTACGAGTATCGACCTAATAAGTTTTGGGTATTGTGGATTTTTCAGAAGCATTGATCCACTATGTGGAAGCTAGATTATAGGTCCATTTTGACCTATTTGGATGTATTAGAAGTTTTGATTCATGGTGCCAAGCATGTATGTGTGTATGAAGAGCTGAAAAGTTTATTTTGTATATTTTGTATGATAATACAATTATGATGACCTAATTGATGTTGGGATGAACACATTATATGTATGAGTTCATTTTGGTGTTGTACATGATATGCTAATGAATATGCAGGTGTAGTGGATGCAAATTGTATGAAAGTGATACAAGTATAGAGCAAAGTAGAGTGTCAGTGTAAATCAATATGAAGTGTGTAAAGTTAGTATATTGAGCTTCAGTGGAACTATATTCTAGCATGTTGTAGATGCATTTGTAATAGTTAAAATCTTGGATGTGAGCCATTACTCTCTTCTATCTTTTTTTCTGTATGTGGGAAATGAACTCATCCACTTGGATAGTGAGTCCATCTATAATGAACACTTTTTTAATATCTTATAATCAATTATAATATATTGTAAGCTAATCCTTACCCTGTTTTTTTCCGTTTTGGGTTTTCGACATAAAAATCTGGTGTTCTCGTGTTATGTGATGTTTATGGTCATTTTCATGTTTTCCTTTCCTACTGCAAATTCAATATGCTATGTGGATTGAATGTTAAAATAGTTAAGTGGTTTCAAAGGATACTGATTCACTGCCATGCCCCCCTCTCAGTGTTTTGGGTGTTCAACAAGGAACATATGTCAAATAGGTTAATTAAATCACACATCAAATCTACTCTATTTGCAGAAAAAGAACCAAACCCTAGTAGATTGGATCTCCTTTGAGTTAGTTGGTCAATCATCAAGCCCTAGTTGGTTTGTATTCCAATATCAAGTTGAAAAGGAAAAATTAGATCTAAGCTAATTCACTTGTTGGATCTTGGATCTCTTTTCCACTTAACACCTGTTATCTTGGTATTTAAAACATACATCAATGCAATTAAAAATATCTAGGGATATATGCAAGTAATAACCATGGGAGAATTCAAATTACAAATAACAATCATTCTAGGAACAATTCAATTTGGAACATAAAAGAAATTAATTGCATTAGAATATACATAAGTCATTTGTATCATTGTTTATTTTCTTCCAACATTCACCCAAGCCCATGAAGCTAGCCCAACAAGGGTTTTGACCAAGGACAACTTGACCCTCCTAGTTCAATAGCTTCCTTTAAGGTATTTCTAAATATAACTTATCCTTACACAAATTAAAATATTGGAGATTGTGATGAAATTATTTTCAGACGTACATAATCTACCAAATTAAATCTATGCATCAAAGATGAGTTTTGAGCTATACAAGAGTGGCCCAAGGTTCAAATTTGTGTTGATTTTGAGATCATGTATAATCTGATAATCTCAATTTCTAGATATTAACAAACAATTAGTGTACATCATTAACATTCATATTTCATCATCAATTTGAAAATTAAATATGCCTATATTCCTCATTTTATTTTGCAAATATCTATCAATTTATCAAATTCTCAACTCATACAAATAAGATTTCAATACATTTATTTAACTAAATTAAATTTACGTAAAGGAGATATACAATCATTTTTACTACCTTAGATAATAAGTAGCATAGCTTTCAAACAAAAAGAAAAAGAAAAAAGAGAGTCACTGTTAGGTTTACAAAAATCACAAATTCGCAGTGAGAATAAAATCAACGGGATACATGATTAAAAAAATAAACACTATGAATGCTTTATTATATCGAATGTAGCAAATCTAATACATAATTAAGAATTGAGGTCCATATGTAGATCAAGATCAATGTGATTATATCGGACTGAAAGCGTTTCTCTTAAACAGAGAAAAACTGAATCCCTTATTGTATTATAACTAGTGCTCTCCACATCTTCAACCTCCAAAAAGCAAGTTGGCATCCTGCAATGAGTAGGCAACAGAGAGTAAGACAAATGGTGTTTATGCAACACATTCCCACATATGCAACAAAAACAAGTAAATATTAATTGTAACAGAATTCCAGCAACAACACAAATTGCCAACGAATTGGATACCTTATTAGCTGTTTCACAGATCAACTAGTATGGAGGAGGAGGGGACTTGTAGGAGTAGTGATGTGTAGGTGGTGGGTAGAGTGGGGATTTAGAATGGGGAGGTGGGTACACAGGCACTGCTTTGGGTGGGGAAGGAGTTACAACAGGAGGGTGAGGGGGCTTCACTTCCACCTTTGGAGGAGGTGGGGATTCATGCTTGTATGGTGGGGATAGTGGTGCCTTTGGTGGTTTCTCATGGTGAGGGGGAGGAGATGTTTTGGGGGGAGTGTAAACTGGTGGAGGAGGAGAATGATGATATGGTTTGGGTGGAGTGTGGACTGGTGAAGGCTTGGGAGGAGCAATCTTAGGGACAGGTGGAGGTGGAGATTTGTAAATGTAATGGGGAGGAGATACAGGCTTTGGAGGAGGTTGTGGCTTCACAACTGGAGGCTTGGGAACCGGTGATGGAAGGTGGACCGGTGGAGGAGGAGACTTGTAGTAATATGCCTTTGGAGGAGGATTACTACTATGGTATGTGGCATCAGATGGCATTACTGCAGCCAAAACACAGGCTGCAATCAAAACCACAAAGGACTTGCTACTGAACTTCATCTTTCCTCTCGAGCCCATCGTCCCTGGTGTGAGATAACTAGTTTACATACCCATTATTTATAGCAATTGTTGGCAGTGCAGTAGGCTAGGTAGAAGTTTCTTGTTTGAAAACATTGGCTACTTGTAATGCATCCGTCAGTCTCGTGTCAGAGGGGGATTTCTTTAACAATCAAAGCGCGTGGGAGAAATTTTTTATTTTGATTTGTGGGTCACCGATTTTAAAGCATGACAATCCAATGCTTATGGACGTCATGTAAGAGCAATCTCCTTTCTAGCTGTAAATCACCATTGAAAATGTTCTCCAAGCATTTTGGCATTTTTTAATCACCGTCTACTTTAAGCAAATGTGGCCTGTGGCAATTTTTATAGTGAGAAACAGGAGAGATGTTTATGTTGACTTTCTGGCTCTCCATAGGTTTAGTTGATTAATTTATGTCAAACTATTTAAAATGGTCAGTGTCCTTAAATTAAGTTTCGTTTCCTTCATTGTCAATATCTTTGTCAGGATCAAGAGCCTCTGATTAGATTGAGTAGGAACGACCAAGTCATTCGCTCATAAATATCTCAGTGTTCCGAATTTGACTAAGATGGTTTTTTCGACCGATTAATTATCTACAGCTGGTATTTATGGCCGGGTTTAAGTAAATAAGGAGGCAAATGATTCAATCTAGAATAATGTCATGCCGCGTACGCTGATGGGGAAAATCCGTACCCAAGTACTAAAGTGTACATCTTCTAAATAATTTTTACCTCACAAAAATCAAACTAAAATATTTATAAAATTTGTTATAGATTTTTATATTAAAATTCTCATTAGGCTGATTTCATAAGTCGGTGTATTATAATATAACAAAAGTTCTTAAATTTTCATTTTTAATTTCAACTTTTTAGTTTTAATTAATTTGATTTATAGATAATGTCATTAAAATCATTTGATAATTATTTTGATTTCTAATGAGATTAACATCACTTCTTTTTCAACAATCACATTAGAAATAATCTACGGAAGATCAAGAGTCACAATTTAGAAATTTGCTTTTTTAAAACCCACCTCCACACTAGAAGTCAATCACAACTTAGAATTCTATAATTGATGTCCCTTTGGGATTAAAACTTGGGTCTCCACAATGAGAACTCAATGCTTTAATCAATTAATCTCAAACCCTTAGACTTATTAATAATACATATTTTTTAAATATAATATATATCAACACTAAAATTACCCAAAGTCACTCATGAATTTACTTCAAGATGTGTATAAGTGTTTTTCTAAATTTATATAATTAAAATTTGAATTTTCAAGTTACATCATATATAAATAAAATGAAAATATTGATTAAATTTGATGAGTATGCTTACATTTATTGATCATTATTACGACTTGAAAAAAATATTACATTATACTTAAGAAAAAATATATTAAATTTCATGATTAATGCTTACATTTGTTACAACTTGAGTTTTAATAACATGTTATATGTAAGTAAAAAATAAAAAATGAATTCAATTCAATCATAAATTTATTTATTATTTTAATTTGGGTCCAACCCTATTTCTAAAAAATCTTTAATTGTACATCATAAATAACAATATACAATCATAAATATGTAAATAATGAATATGTGCTCTCTAAATGTTAATGTTGTCATATAGTAATGTCTTTCATTATAAATAGCTCAAAAAAATAATATTGTTTTGATGTTATAACACTTACATCCATTTATTAAACATTCATCTACTTTAAACTACTTTTATTGAGAGAGCTCCTTACTCTCACATCATATATTACCACCCTTAATGTGTAAATAAAAAAATGATGAATACATATAAGTGGTGTGTCAATATTAAAGTGATTATATAATCATATTTTTCTATATAAATAGAGAAAATAAGATGTTGAGTTGAAATACAACACTTAAACCTATATATTAATTTATTGTGGGGTTTATAATCCCACACCATAATATATGATTAATGTGTAAATTTAAGTAAATGATAAATATATATTTAATATTTTTGTTAAAGTTCTTATAGATATCTTAAATGCATCTATCTAAAAGAAAATTAGACGTATTTGTCTCAAGTCACTTATATTGAATTTATTATTTAGCATAGATAGGTTTCTCAAGGATAATATATCTATTTGTATTTTAGATAGATGCATTTAAGATATCTATGCAAATATCATTTGTAGATGGGATGTCCCACAATAGTGTGTGGACTACTTTTTGGTCAAATTACTACATTGAAATCAATTTTTTTAACCAAATTTTCATTTTTTCACACCTATGCAACCAAATCATTAAGAATTCAATTATGACATGAACTAGTGATTTTTTAGATTTTGTTCGTATATATATCTATATATATATAAATATAATTTGTGATGATTTTTTCTTAACTTTTAATAACGTATTTGTTTATAGTTAACAATATTTCTAAAAAGTGATGTTACTTCAATAAAACATAACATTACGTGTAAAAAGGAAAAAAATATAAATTTCTAACATTCATGTCTAGTGTCTAGAAAATATTTCATAATTTTATGTTGTATAATTTTTTAAATAACTTTTTGAAGTGAGATTAACTATAATTTTATTAAGAATAGCATGAATTCTTTGGAGGTCTTGTTTGGAAAGATAAGTGAGCATGGAGAGGACTAGTTGTACTTTTCTAAGTTGATGGAGAAGGATCAGGTGTATAAAGGAAAAGGGAAAAAAGGTGGAAAGGATGATGTTAAAGGCCTTGTTGCTAGAGGGATGGGTGACTGGTGGAAGTCTTTTGAGGACGAGAAAAAAAAACTATTGGACATGATTGGGCTTCATAGGAACCAGGAACTTGAGTTGGCCAATACCTTAAGAAACATCAAGTAGTGTCCTATTTTGTGTTTTTTGTGTTTGTTTCTCTGCTGTTGGGTTTCGGTTTCTTTCCTGTTATTTTATTTATTTTTGTTGATGGTTGTTACTGATAGTTTAGTGTTACATCCTTTGAGCAACATTTTGTTTCTACAATTGTAAAGGGTTTTGGGTCCCTTCAAAACCTATTTTTCCTATATTATAATCAAAACTATAATTCAAGCATTGGTTACATTAGTAACATATTAACCCTTTGTATTGATCCAAATTAACTTTTTTTGTTGAGAGAAGAACACCAATTCTTAGTGCACATATATTTTTCAAAAAAATATATTAAATTATTTTTCCATGTTTACAAAACAAAGAGAATCATAATTGTTGAAAAACTTATATTCACTAGAAAATAAAAAAACATATAATAATCAAATTAAATATGTTCAATATTATATTAATTGGAAAGCTTACTTTTAGATATGCGTAAATTATATTACCACATTCATTTCATTTTATGGTCCAACTAAAGTTGGAAACAAAAAAATTATGATTAAAATTTGAGGCCTAAGGTGTAATGGCCACTGCTATAAAATCATATATATTTTCCTACTGTAAATAGGATTGATTTTTTATTTAAACTTGACACCCCTATTTGACCCTATTAATCTCCACCATTAAAAAAAATAGTAATTTAGAGACCATATTCTAATCAACTACTAATCGTATTCTTGTCACATCTTAACTTTTTAATTATAGATATCTTTAATTCTCATCGAAGATATTTTTTGTTCATTTTCTAAAAAAAAAGCCACTTTTGACCCCCTATTGGTCCTTCATTTCCTTTCACACAACTTGATCATTTTCATGACTCCTAGCAATAAATTAAGCTAGATCTAGTGTCATGTTTGTGTAATAAAACTTATTTTCTTCTAATTCTATTACACCTCATTTCTCTTTATGCCATTATCCATTCTCTTTGATTTACTTTCTCTTTGTTTTGATCTCATTGCCATATTATATTTATTCTTCTATTATTTATTACATGATTTACCAACATAACTATTTTATAGGATTATTATTTCAAATATTGTGGTTTTCAAAGGTTGCAACTCTAATTCTTTTATTTTTATTCTTATCCCGGGGACAATTTCCTCACCTAAAGAAGTGCCATGTTTCCTCTATATTATCCTTTTGGGTATGTTATTTTTAATAATTTCAATTTTCTATTTAATTCAACTTAGCTTTATCACCTTGTGGAAAAACCCTACTAAAGTGGGTGCAAAATATAAGAACAAAATTTTCATACCTCTCAATTTTCATATTCCATTTTTACACATTTTTTGTGATTTTCAAACCAAGATTACAAAATTTATTTTTTAATACTTAATTCCTCTCACTAACTAGGAGTCATGTTGTACATCTTGATTCATTTATTTAGGATGTGAGTACAACACATAGACATTTGCATGATGCATGTATTTCTACATAATGTGAGAATGATGTATAAATTTCTACATGACACACTCGTGAAAATTTATAACCTAAATTTTGGTTCCCACTCAGCTACCTACTATTGAATATTATAATGCATTTTCACCCAATAATTATCTTTTATCTTGATTTGACCCTTGAACTTCTAAGAAACCCTTTCCTTTTACATGTTTTCATCTTTTCTAACAATAAAAAAATATCTTTCAACTATTTTTTCTCTCTTGGTTGAGGACTCTAGGGTTGAAACTTGCTAAAGGGAATATTTCCTAATATCAATTTGAAAACTCCACAATTTCATTCCTCTCTTCATTAGCCAACTAGTAATATTATAAATCAATTTTGCATCTTTGTTTTAATATTATTGTATCTTTCATTTTTATTCATTATTTATTCTTATTGGATTTTTTTGTTTTAATTTTCTAAAAAATATATAGATATAATAAGGTGTGGCTCCTCATAGACCAAGTATTTATTACCTATATATTTCATTTAGTGATGTGTTCTTCATCCCAGATACACATAGGCTAAGTGCACACACTCCTCTTTATTTCCTATTTTGATTATCCATGAAAATCAAAAGTTTAAAATAGGGGATTCACCATTCTTGGCAAGCTCACAAGAAGTCACCAACAACTTTCTTATTCCTAGCTATAGGATTTTTTGGGTTTTTTCTTTCACAAATATTTGAACTCTCTCTACCTTTTTCTATCATATGTATTTCTTCTTCAAAATAAATGTCTTAATATTTTTCTTACTATTTTTTTTTTCTAGTATCTCCTTTGCTATTGTTGTTGCTTCATTTATCTCTTGTTGTGTAGAGAAATCAAATTCTACTATTGAAATATCATTTAGAAAGTATTTTATATTCCAATACATGACATAGATTAAAATAAAACATTGCATATATGTATATGCATCATCGTAGCATTTTGGATAGTGAGCTCCATATTCTAGTACCATGTTCCTTAATTTATATTATTTCTAGTTCTAAAATTAGTTAATTGATTATGTATTTGGTTCTATGTAATTAGTATATTTAAAATTCATCTCTTAGTCCTAACTTAGGAAATGTTTTATTTTTAATTAAGGATGTTTTAGAATATTTCTAATTTTTTTTTTTTTTTCTAAAATATTATAGTAGAAAAAAATCCTTCAAAAACTATTTCCTATTCTAGTGTGAATTTAAAAATATATATGAAACATGTATTGATTTTTTCTTGCACCATTTGATTTTTGAGTTAACACATTGAACAAATTAATTTTACGAAAAAATTTGGTTTGAATTCTCAAATCAATAATTGATAAGTCATAGTAAAGTTATAAAACTGTAAAGTTAATTTGGATAGAAAACTTGTGTGGCATTTACTAATTTGACTGACACAAGATAGTTGATTATTTCTTTGATAGAGATTCATTAAACCCCTATATTAACTTTTCTTTATAATGTTTATTTTCAATCAAAAAGGGATAGGGTATGTTGATTAATTCATTTATTATATTGAGTAAGATATGCTTTCCTTGAGCTTTAAAGCCTAGTAAGTTGCCTAAAAATTACTAAATGTTGGAAAATAAATTACTTTTCTAAATTTTATATGATAAGTAATATATTTATTTCTATAGGGGGATAAATGAAAATAAATAAGGGTTTATATATTTTTATTTATATATAAATAATAGCATTCTCACTTTTCTTACTCATTTAAGTATGATATCCAACAATTTAGCTTGGACTACTTAATGGTTGTGCTTTCTTGTTCATGTTGTTTATCAACTACTATAGTGGAATTCTACTTATGCACCTAGATTTATCATGATTGATGAATTTTTATTTAATGCTAATTTTTGTTTTATGGGTAGCTTTTTTTTCAAGGAATTGTAAACTTTTCCTCTTATATTTATGTTAAATAAATAGTTTAATTTTAATAACATAGGGGAAGTATAATAGGTGAGACAACAAGGAAAGGATAGAGACTTATGTGTGTGTGTGTGCGTGTGTGAAATAATTAGTTTAATTTTAATTATATTTATAATGGCTTCTTTAAGATAGTTACTAGCTTTGCCTCTTATTATTTTATAATTTTCAAAATAAATATTACATAATGACGTGGATTGATTTGAGAGATATGGTCAACAACCATCACATGCCACTTAAACAATTTAAAATAATTCTAGATATATCAAAATAAAGGTTAAAAAATATTATCAAGCTCCTTGTTTAGATATTTGGAAAGAAAAAAGCTTAGATTTTTCTTATTGATGCAAATATTATCTTGTACTGAGAATTATTAATATATTGTCTTTAGCCAATAGCTTGAGTCATTTGATTAAGTGATGGAGAGGGGAGAAAGTGAATTGGTGTAATACATCTCTTAATTTATTCATTCAAGAGTAGCTTGGGTTTTTGTTTGTGATGCAATGTTTATCTTGAATTGAGAATTATTAATCAAGTGATTTCAATTTGTGGTTTGACATATTTTATCAACTAAACATGTTGCCTCATGTGCTAGTTAGTAACGATGGAAGGAATTTCCCCCCACCACTTTGATTTCCATATTCCTTGAACATGTAAAGAACTTAATGAATAAAATTATAATGATGGATAAATCCATTAATAAGAATAACTCAATTTTTTGATTACTCCTAATAACCATGAAAGAATACAATGAATGAGGTTAAATATCCTACTAGATCAATTCACATTTGGAAAAGAATTCTTCCAAAAAAAATTTCTATCTCATTATTTATTCTTGATCATATCTCCTTGCGATTAAAGAAAATGAAGAGGTGGGGGACATAAAAAATAAAAGAACTATAAAACTATAAGTGGGGAAAGATGAGGTTTATGTCATTAGGTGTATATAATAAATGTAAGGAGGGTGGGAATGTGAAAAGATAAATAGAATCCATAAGGTTAAGGGATATATTGTAGATTAATATTAATAAAAATAAATGTGAAAACGAAGAGAATAAGAGGTGTTAGAGGAAGGTAGGAAGAAGTAATAATTCTAAGAGAATATAAAGGCGAGATTTTGACATAACTTTTTATGAATTTTAAAAACTTAAGGTGGGAGCCACCAACTAATGCTTAAAATCACATAGATTATGTCTCACCTTTACATATTAATAATATGCATACATGAAGGATCATGGATATGCATTTAGACACTCAATTTCCTA
Organism: Sequoia sempervirens; assembly: GCA_007258455.2. Lineage (NCBI taxonomy): Eukaryota > Viridiplantae > Streptophyta > Pinopsida > Cupressales > Cupressaceae > Sequoia > Sequoia sempervirens. The sequence goes on from VDFB02365226.1 coordinate 165,008, forward strand.
TGATTGAAGCCTAAAATTAAAACTACAAGATTTATTTCATTCATGGGAATTGACCTTATTCAATTTTATTCAATATATATATATATATATATATATATATATATATATCTTAATTTTATCAAAGAAATATAGTTTAACATCATAAAATGAATATAAAATTTGAAAATTGCCAAATACCTCTTAGTATTGCTTAGACTTATTTTGATTTATTTATCTTATTAAAACTATTTGTGTATAAAATGATGTATTTTTGCATTTTAGTTGAAAAAGTATGATTGTTGAATTAATAGAGAAATGGTAGACATGCATTTATTTATTTAACTTAAATTTACTTGAAGGCATATAAAATCTTTTTACTGCCTTAGATAATAAGTAAACTAGTTTTAAAAAACTAAAAAATAAAAGTCATTGTTAGGTTTGCAAAAGTCACAAAGTCGCACTGAGTATAAAATCAACAGCGGGATACTTGACTAAAAATATAAACACTAGGATGCTTTATTATATCGAATGTAGCAAATCTAATACATGATTAAGAAATGAGGTCCATATGCAGATCAATGTGATTACATTGGGCTGAAAGCGTTTCTCTTAAACAGACTAAAGCTGAATCCGTTATTGTATTATAACCAGTGATCTTCACATCTTTAACCTCCACAAAGCAAGTTGGCATCCTGCAGTGAGCAAACAACAGAGAGTAAGAGACGTGGTATTTATGCAACACATTCCCACATATGCAACAAAACAAGTAAATATTACTTATGAAAGAAAGACAACAACCACCCAAATTGCCAATGAATTGAATACCTTATGAGCTGTTTCGCAGATCGACTAGTATGGAGGAGGAGGGGACTTGTAAGAGTAGTGATGTGTAGGTGGTGGGTAGAGTGGTGATTTAGAGTGGGGAGGTGGGTACACAGGCACTGCTTTGGGTGGGGAAGGAGTTACAACAGGAGGATGAGGGGGCTTCACTTCCACCTTTGGAGGAGGTGGGGATTTATGTTTGTATGGTGGGGAGAGTGGTGCCTTTGGTGGTTTCTCATGGTGAGGGGGAGGAGATGTTTTGGGGGGAGTGTAAACTGGTGGAGGAGGAGAATGATGATATGGTTTGGGTGGAGTGTGCACTGGTGAAGGCTTGTGGTGAGGAGGAGGAAATGTTGGAGTAGGCTTGGGAGGAGCAATCTTAGGGACAGGTGGAGGTGGAGATTTGTAGATGTAATGACGAGGAGATACAGGCTTTGGAGGAGGTTGTGGCTTCACAACTGGAGGCTTGGGAACCGGTGATGGAAGGTGGACCGGTGGAGGAGGAGACTTGTAGTAGTATGCCTTTGGAGGAGGATTGCTAGTATGGTATGTGGCATCAGATGGCATTACTGCAGCCAAAACACAGGCTGCAATCAAAACCACAAAGGACTTGCTACTGAAATTATTTGTAGTAATTGATGACTATACGGTAGGCTAGATAGAAGTTTCTTGGTTGAACAGAATGGCTACGTGTAATGCATCCGTCGCTCTCGTGTCGGAGAGGAATTCCTTTAACAATCAAAGCGCGTGATGGAAAACTTTTAGTTTGAAAAAAATTGCATTTTACCTGCAGCAAATGACAATATCAACGTGTGACTCTTTTTTTGTATAATTTTTTCATTTGTGGGGTTACCGATTTTAAAGCATTGCAATCCAATGCTTTTGGACGTTATGTAAGAGCAATCTCCTTTCTAGCTGTAATCAGCATTTAAAATGTTTTCGAAGCCTAACAATGTGGATGGTTCCCCTCCAATTTGGCATTTTTTTAATCACCGTCTATTTTAAGCCTGCTTTTTGTTAATTTGGCCTGTGGCAATTTTTATAATGAGAAACTGGAGAGTTGTTTAGGTTGACTCTGTGGCTCCCCATATTTTTAGTTGATTAATTTATGCGAAACTATTGAAAATGGTCAGTCTTCTTAAATTAAGTTTCGTTACCTTCATTGTCAATGTCTTTGTCATTGTATACTCTTTTTCAACACCGAGGAAAATACAAAAGATAGTGATTAGATTGAGTTTGAAACGACCAAGTCATTTGCTCATAAATATCAAAGTGTTCCAAATTTGACTACGATAGTTTATTCGACCGATTAATTATGTACAGCCGGTATTTATGGCCGGGCTTAAGTAAATAAAGAGGCAAATGATTCAATCTAGATTTTTTTTTAATTATTATTATTGAAAGAACAGTTCAATCTAGAATTTTTATTTCTTTTATTGAGAGAAGAGTTCAATCTAGAATTATGTGATGCCAAGTATGCTGATAGGGAAAATCCGTACCCTAAGTACTAAAGTGTACATCTTCTAAATAATTTATACCTTTCAAAAAAATGAAATTAAATTTTTTATGAAATTTGTTATAGATATTTTATATTAGTAGGTGTAATATAACAAAAAGTTCTTGATTTTTCATTTTTAATTATAATTTTTTATTTTTAATTAATTTGATTTATAATTTATGTTATTAAAATCATTTGATAATTATTTCTTGATTTTTAATGAGATTAATATCATCTTTTTTTCAACAATCATATTAGAAATCATCTATGGAAGATAAGAGTCGCAATTTAGAAATTTGCTTATTTAGAAACCACCTCCACACTAGAAGTCAATTATGGAAAACCAAGAGTCACAACTTATAATTCTATATTTGATGTCCCTTTGAGATTAGAACTTGGGTCTCCACAATGAGAACTTAATGCTTTAATCAATTAAGTTCAACCCTTAGACTTATTAATTTTACATATTTTAAAACTATAATAAATATCACTAAAATTATCCAAAATTACTCATGAATTTACTTCAAGATGTGCATGTGTTTTTAAATTTATATAATTAAAATTTGAATTTTCAAGTTACATCATATATAAATAAATGGAAATATTGATTAAATTTGATGACTAATGCTTACATTTATTTATCATTATTATGACTTTAATTTTAATATCAAATTATATGTAAGAAAAAAATGATTGAATTTAATGATTAATGCTTACATTTATTTATCATTTTTATGAATTGAATTTTAATAACACATTATACATAAATACAAAAAAATGATTTCAATTAAATTTCATAAATTCATTTATTATATTAAATTGGATCCAAACCTATTTCTAAAAAAAATTAATTCTACATCATAAATGACAATATACAATCAAGGAATCGACAATTTTTGCTTGTTATGGATGGCCACATCCTCTCCCATATCTCCCACATAGATGATAATTTGAATTGCTTTGTGGCACTGACCCTATCTTCGCTTGGGTGTGAGCTTGTGGTTGATCTCATTGTGGATGTCCCTGCTATGGGTGTTGCATCTGTGATTACCTCATCTCCTGTGGTTGGAGCTATTGTTGGCACTACTGTTGGTGAATCTAGGGTTTCCCCATTCTATTGCGCGGGGCAATATGTTCACCCTATGCCTTTTGTTGATGTCATGAAGTCTAAGAAACCTAGGGAGGGTGTTGTGCAATGGTTGTTCTTGTTGTTTCTCTTGGCAAGGAAGTTGCTAATGGGTATGTGTAGCATCATGATGGGCCAAAAAGTGGCGATATGATGGGTAAGTGGCTGACGACCTTTTTTTAACCCAAAATTGATGAAACAAAAAGGGTTTTTAAAGGAGATTCTCAGCTTTCCACCAATATAAATGATGCTTTACTTTGAATTTAATAAATAATTATTATTCATTTTCTATTTAAATTATGACTAAAGTCCTGATTGATAGGCTGATTGAAAAACATCTATAGCTTTCAAAGGGTATCATATTTTTTGAATCTGAAACATGCGTCACATTCTATGCTTCACATGATACTATAGGATTAAAAAGAAAAAAAATGAATTTCATGAATTTTTGACCAAGTTAAGGTGGTCAGACATACAAGTTTTTATATTTTTTAAAAGTTGTAATAAAAAATTCATAATTAATTATTTACTTGGAAAGAAATTACAAAAAAATATGCATCACATCGGGACATGAGTCCTCTACTTATATCTAAAATATTATAAAAAATATTATCATTTTATTGTGGTTAGGGTGGTCAAATGGACACCTACTTCTTATTTTTTCCCAAAAATTTAAGTATTATTGCATTAAAATTTCAAATTTTCACCAAATAGATTTAAAAAAAAGAAGTAAACGTAGTAGTTTAGAAACTAGATTCAATTTTCTATAGATTCTATATTTTTGAAATAATATAGATAAATTAATTCAAATTTTTACATCAAGTTGCCTAACTTTGATTTTTCTAAATTTTTCGCCACTTAAGGGCCTTTTTTTTCTATGATGATCCTGCACATACCCTAATAATACTATTTTTATTCCAAGACTACTCTTATTGGTAGATTTTTTTGCTTGTGGCCTTCTCTTCCAGATTTACACCTTTGGATCACCAACCATTGGTCTCCTTTGGTTGATTGTTCGGTGGAGATTTACCCTTTCGCAAGGGGTTTTTTTTGTGGGTTTCAGTTCTATTAAGGATAGACAAGCTATTTTAGATCATGATTTGTGGGTTTGGGATTCTCATCCCCTTTCCATAAGGCTTCAGGTTCATTCTTTTAACCCATTGAAGGAACCTTTAGATATGGTTCCTATTTGGGTAAGATTGCCTTATCTTCCCTTATAGTTATGGTGTTTCTCTTCCTATGAGGGCATTGGTAATGCTATTAGTAGATTTTTAAAAGTGGATAAGGATTTCAAGAATTTTACTCATACTTCCTTTGTTAGGATTCTAGTGGAGGTTGATTTGTCAAAGGATTTACTTGGTGAGGTTGTGTTGTAGATTAATGGTTGGTCTTGGTATCATTTTGTGGATTATGAGTGTCTTCATTTTCCCTGCAGATGTTGTTTTGTTGTTGGTCACTTAGCTCATGACTGTTCTAGAGGCTCCACCCTATTTCTTCCTCTACCTAGTGTGTCGCCAAAAAGTGTATACTTTTCTTGATATGGGAATAATTGATGAAAAATTAGACTTAATGAGGCCTTGATTTAGTGTTGTGAGGTGTTTTTCACATCCACACTAGGTCTTGAACCCTTGCAAATTGAATAAAATACATTTATTGATGTCTTGCAAGAGTGTTGTAAGGTGTTGTAATATATCTTCACACTTTTCTAGGACCATAATGTTATAATTCACCTAAATAACCTTACCAAGACCTATTTCAAAGTTTTGTAAAGTCTTGTAACAAAATTTCAAACTTTCCTAGGTTTGTCATCAATATTTACACCTTTCTTATGCTTTAAATGGCCCCTTTATACACTTACAGGCCTTAATTAATGTCTTTTTGAAGAAGAACCCAATAAACAACATTTAATACATCTTAATCTCTGACATCCACTCAAAATTTCTGAGGTGGACTAAGTCACCACCTTGGGTGATTTAGTCTCATGTGGCACAAAAATCAACATTAATTTAAATTTCTTTCGAGTTTTTATTCCTTAAGACCCAAGGTCGGCATGTGATGAGGTATTTTCAGGAATTAATGCATAGTTGTGTATAAATATAGGGTTTTCCCTCTCATTTGACCTACCTCATCCTAATTCACAACTCATCATTATTCATCCATCATTCATCATGTTCTCATGTCAAGCAAGCTAGGGTTTTATCATTGCAAGTCATCAAGATAGCTTCCAAGGACATTCAAGGGAAGATTTCTTCATGTCTTGCTATAGAAATTCAAGATCAAACATCATGGCAAGGTATTAACTCCATTGTTGCATGCTTCATTACATTATTTCTTCATTTGGTTTAATTACCCAAAAAATGGGTTTGACCAAGGAAAACCCCTATGCCCTAACAATCAACATTTTCTCCTTCTATCTTTGTGTATTTGCAAATTTAGGCACTTTGAGGGTTTGAAGATTATTGAAGATTAGGTTGAAAACTTGTTGAAGACCTCTCCTTGTTGACCCAGTCAAAATATCCATTAAAAGTCATTGCCAGGCCCAAAAATTAGAGTTTTAGAAGTAGATACCTATGGGAAACCAGAGTGCAAACCTAGGGCTTTCGTTTCCACTTCCAAATTTTTAGAAATTTAGAAGTGGACTAAGTCGACACTAGTGGCGGTTAGTCCCATTGAACCTATTTTTTAGATTTATTTTGTAGATTTGGATACCCATTTAGTTGAAATAGGCTCCAGTACAGTTTTCCAAAAAAAAATTGAAAGTGGATTAAGCTGCCCCACTTGGCGTAAATGTCCCATTAGGCTTTAAAATTAGAATTTCCAAAATTTTAGAGTTTCTTCTAATCTGAAAAAAACTTCTAGGTGCACAAATTTTGTCTTACAACTTTCTAGTTGGTTTTTATTTGCATTTCTAGGGCATTTAGTCCATGTTTGCATATCACAATGTGTTTTCCAACACTTCATATTTCTTAGGTTTTGCATCATTAGATCATTTCATTTTTAGATTAAAGCATTAGAGAATCTTAATTAGACATAATACATCTCATTCATATTAACTTTGAGTGTAGAAATTAGCATTTTGGACCACATCTCTCTCCTTTTAGGTGAAAAACCCTAGAAGTACAAGAGAGCATTTGGTTTGCCAAAATCATTGTTTACTCCTGGTGGAAGAATTCACTCTGTGAACACTTAATAGTTCGCTCTACTATCAATTCTTCTTCTTTTGATGATAATTCGAGGTCTCATTCTGATGATGATTCTAGGCCTCCTTCTCCTTCTGCAAGGTCTAATATGTGTGCTAAGGAGGTTGTTGCTCCTTTAGTGTAGGTTTATTCTACTCCACCTGATTCACTTGTGGTGGTTGTTTCTCCTCATATGGATTCTGATATGTGGTCTTTGGATATGGATGTTCCTAATTTTGTTTATGCTACCTCCCTTAAGGCCCCTATTTTGGAGAATGTTATTGTAAATCTTATTGTTGCTTCGGGCTTGGTTTCAGATGCTTCACCTAAAGTATCAGATGTTCCTCTTGTCTACTACTCTGGAGGGGAGTCTACCCCTTTTGATCAAAATTTCTCTATTTCTTGAACAATTTCTCATTGTATGTTATTTCTGACTAGTCTTTTCTTGGTAGCTCCTTCATTGCTACTAGTCAATTTTGTAGTTCTTGTCTTGCTGCTTCTCTCTAGTTGGTTGTGTTTGGATAGTTTGTTTCGTTGAGATTTTTGACTATGTTTTTCATTTTGTAAGGGATCAAGGCCCTTCCGTGCTTATCTAATAAAAAATAATATAGAATCATAAATATGTGCTCTCCAAATGTTAATGTTGTCATATAATAATGTCTTTCATTATAAAATATTGATTTGGTGTTATAATGCTTACATCCATTTATGTAACATTCATATACTTTAAACTACTTTTATTGAGAGAGCTCCTTATTCTCACATCATATATTACCACCCCTAATGTGTAAATAGAAAAATAATGAATACATATAAGTGGTGCACCAAAAACATGTCAATATTAAAGTGATTATATAGTCATATCTTTGTATATAAATAGAGAAAAAAAGATGTTGAGTTAGAATACAACACTTAAATCTACATATTAATTTATTGCAGGGTTTATGATCCAATACCATAATCTATTATTAATTTATAAATTTAAGTAAATGATAAATATATGTTTAATATTTTATGCTAAAGTTCATATAGATATCTTAAATACATCTATCTAAAATACAATTAGACGTATTGGCTCAAGTCACTTATATTGAATTTATTATTTAACATAGACAGGTGTCTCAAGGCTAATATCTATTTGTCTTTTAGATAGATACATTTAAGATATCTATGCAAGTATCATTTGTAGGTGGGTTGTCCCACAATAGTGCGTGGACTACTTTTTGGTCAAAGTACTACATTGAAATCATATTTTTTACAAAAAAATAGCTTTTTGGCACCTATAGCAACCAAACCATTAAGAATTCAAAGATTGCATGAACTAGTGATTTTTAAGATTTTGTTTGTAAATTATAAATATATATTTTTAAAATTTTAAGAAATAATTTTTAAGGTTTTTTACATAACTTTTAATTACTTTTTTTTTTTATAGTTAATAATATTTCTAAAAAGTCATGTTACTTCAATAAAAGATAACTTTATTTGTAGAACAAAAAAAATATTAATTTGTAAATATTAATTTTTAACACCAATATATAGTGCATGGATACTTTTTCATAATTTTATGTTGCATAATTTTTTTAATAGCTTTTTCAAGTGAGATTAACTATAGTTTAGGCATTGGTTACTTTAGTAACATATTACCTTTTTTGGTTTGATCCAAATTATATATATATATATATATATATATATATTGTTTAGATAAGAACATCAATGCTTAGTGCACATATATTTTTCAAAAAAATTATATTAAATTATTTTTTGATTTGAAAAACACAAAGAGCGTCATAATTGCTTAGAAAATAAATATAATAATAAAATTCAATATGTTCAATATTATACTAATTGGAAAGCTTACTTTGAGTTCTATGAAATTATAAATTATATTTAAAACATAAAAAAAGAGGTTCACCATCAATAGGGCATCAATGATGAACCTAATTTTCATTAGGTGCATATTTCATTCAATTATGAAGGCCAAAACATGTAAATAACAATCATAAACTAACCCTAACTATTAGAGAAATGAAAAGGAAAGTTTTGAGAGGCTAGAATGGTGTGTACCTTGCTGTAAGAAGGTTGTTTTTAGGTCACAAAGGACTCATTCTCCTTTAGTGGAAAATGGGTCCTTGTTAGGGTTTTTGAAACTAACTTTTGGGTTATGGGGTAAAAGTACAAAGTTGTGCCACACTTTTATAAAGGAAATGGCCAACACTGATCCAACTTTTAAACATGAACCACTAAAAAGTGATATATATGATCCTTTGAATTTTGAAATGATGTGAACTAATAAAATATTTAATTTTAGTATATTTTATGTTTATATTTTTTTGAAAAAGTTAAAAAATTATTTGAATATAGCTTTTTATAAATTAACACTATAATTTAGTTTATGATAAAATGCTAAAAAATGAAGTTACATGAGACGTCAATCTTTATATAGTAATTTTTTTGTGTGTATTTATAACTTGAAACTTTAGGGCATGGATATAGTTTTTTTTCCAATTTTGATAAACATATATCTTTAAATAAATATTAAAATATGCGCGTATTAAAACTTAGTTGTTTCTAGTCAATGTCAACTTTCATATTAATTATTTATCTAAAATAGAAAAAAAAATTATACCATCTTGATATAAATTTTTATATCTAGGGCATCAATTTTTTTCAATTTTTAAAAATTATTTCTACTATTTTTCCTTAGCATGGTAATCAACCTAATGTTTTGTACTGATAACCTACATTTAGTAAAAATAAAAAGGAAAATATAAATAATGATTAAAATATTAAAATATATACATTTTTGAAAACTAAACTTATGGATTTACAAAAGGGTATTATTTTTATATTTTAAGAAAAATATTTTTGACACGAGTAGAAGTTGTTGAAACATCAAGTTTTTCAAATAATTTTAGTTTTTTGGTAAATTAGACTCAAAGTGGTGCTAAATATGCATTTATCCAACAATTTTAGTTGGAAAAATTGTGGACATATATAACTTAGGTAGAATGAATCTTACAAGGTCATATGTTTGACCAAAATTAGTTTTTAGTTAAAATTACTTAAATTCACTTATGTTGATAAGTTGGATGAAAGTGTGACACAACTTTATGCTGATACCCTATGCTCCTCTCAATCTACACTCCCAAATCCTAGGTTTTCATTGCTTCAAACCTCACTGAAGACTCATTCACTCTCAGATCCTCAAGGAACATAACCTAGAAGTTAGTTTTCAAAAACCATCAAGGAACATAACCTAGAAGTTAGTTTTCAAAAACCATAAAAGGACCCATTCACTCTCAGATCCTCAGTTATCAGCGCTTGAAATCCTATAGAAAATTATGTATCCTTCTTTTCATGTTCTTGCACTATGAAGGAAAATTTTGCAACTTGACAACTTTGACAATTTTGCTTCCAATCTTCTTCTCCACTTGATCTTCAACTTATAAATCTACAAACACACATTCAAGAGGAGAAAAAAATGTTGATTGTTAGTGAATAGGGGTTTGCCTCGGTCAAACCCCTTTTAGGTAATTAAACCAAATGATGAAATAATGAAATAGAAGCATAAACCATGAAACATGCAATACCTTGGAAGCTTTCTTGGAGTATGATTCTATAAATGAACATGAAGTGGCCACGAAGAATGTAGATCTTGATCTCAAATAGGATGTGAAACAATGCTTGCAAATATGGATCTTCAATGCTACATCAACAATCTTAGCTCAACAACATGCTTGAATGCACTATGCCTTTGACATGATGAAATAACCTTGAATTGTTGCAATAAACTCTTGATAATCTTCATTTGAATGTCTTTGAAATGCTCTATAATACTCTTGTAAACTCAAGCTTGCTATAATGCATGAATACTCAAAGTTGTTAGGAGAAACTATGTGAAATAACCACATATTTATACTAAATCTAAGAATTAACCTCAAAATTCAAATAATTCAAGCCGACACCAGATCTAGAATTGAAAATCATTATGATCTTATCATAATTAAATACAAAAAGGGGTGTCCTATGTGAGGAGAACCCATTCACCACTAAAGGCTAATGGTTCCTAGCACAACTTTCTAGGAACTTGCTTTGGGGGGTTGAAAGAACATAAAAAACCCACCTAAAAAATGCATAGAAAGGGGTGTCCTATGTGGAGAGAACCCATTCACCACTAAAGGTGAATGGGTCCTAGCACCATTTTCTAGGACCTTGATTTTTCCAAATTAAATGTTATGCAATTTGATTATTGAGTGTTAAGATAGATCCTTCGGAAGGTGTCATTAATAAGGCTTAAATTTGAATTAAAGGGGCTAATTAAGCTCAAGGTAAGTGCAAAAATATGAAGGGCCAAAAAGGGGGCTTAAGTGGGCACTTTTTTCCTGAAATCAAGAAATACTGACTTGGACATGAAATTGAGGATAGTTACACTCAAAATTTTGAGCTGCAACAAAAACAAGGATCATAGTGCTCTGAGTCTACTTTATAAACTACTAATTTATTTTGAAAATGGTTGAGATTAAGGGGTTCAAAAGAGGGGCCCACATAAATTGGTGTTGTTTTTGTCAAAAAAACATAACATAACAACTTTTGTGGGAACGTAGCATGGTGAAATTTTTTTAGTATTTTTAAAATTACTTCAATGAGAAATTAGCTATCAGTATGTAGTTGATGCACAATTTTTCTAATAATTTTTTAATGAATATTTTATTTTTTACTAATTTTCAAAGTGGACAATTCCTAAAAAATAGAATTTTGGCTATGCCTACCTCTACAAATTTTGGAAACTACTTGAATTTTTTTTTTAATATTTGTAGAATGGAGTATAGTTTCTAAAAATGTAATTTATTTGAAATTTTGATGAACGATTAATTTATAACAAAAAAACACCAAATATTGGTTTTTTCCAAAAAAGAGACACACAAACAAAATAAATTATAGATCAAAGGCTTAACATTTTCAAAAAGTTAAAAAAATTACATCACTAGATAGCTGAGAGAGCCTAACATTACCCAGTTGTTCAATTTTTTTGACATAGAAACATGTGTAATCCTAACAGTGAGCATGAACCTGATTATGTGAAATATTGTAGAATTTGCAAAAACATGTCTCTGGTCATTGGGAATTCCCTCCAAGCCTTTGGGTTGGTATTCCAAGGAAAATACCAAGCCCAAGGCCTGGGGATTCCCAAAGCAAGATATAACGTGAGTGTGTTATAATGTGCTCACATTATATCTTAGTTTTGACACTGTTTCTACATTTGTGTAGGATATGTCTAGCAAGACATAATGTGAGTGCAATATAGCATGCTCACATTATGAAGTTTTTTGTGTTAAATGCTACTCAAATGAATGTATGTTTATATATTTGTAATTTTGTATGTACATGTATGCTTGTATGTCATGTATGTATGTATGTATGCATGCATGCTTGTATGTATGTATGTATGCTTGTATGTATGTATGTATTAATGCATGTATATATGTATGCCTATATGTATGTATGTATATAATATTATATGTACATATGTACATGTATGCTTGTATGCATGTAGGATTGTATGTACATATGTATTATGCTTGTATGTATGTATTTATGTATGTCTTTAGAGGAAGGGAGAATTTTAAGAGAGAGAGAGAGTTGTCTAGGTAGAGTGGGAGGGAGAGGAGGGAGATACTTGAGAGAGAGGCTTGAGAGAGGGATAGGGGGTGGAAGGGAGATACTAAGTGTATTGCCAAAAATTGTATACTCTTGAAGAAAGAGGCAATTTTGTGATTAATTTGGTCCTATTTTAGACACCCTTCCATCAATTACGCCTTAGAAACTACATTTATAGGCCCCTAATGCTCATGATTTTGGACTTTAAGGCCTATTCCACTCACAAATCATACAAATCCCAACAAGCAACATTCAAACCACTCAAATTTCGTGAAACCCACCTCAAAAATTCCTAGTGGGACTAAGTCACCTAGGGTGGCGACTTAGTCCTTTTTGAGGTATTTTTCACTTTTGTGCAGGAAAATCACCAACTTAATTCAAAATCTCGATGGATGTTGGCCTGTGAAGTTAAAATAATGAATAATTCGGTGTTAATTCCTATAAATACATGATTTTAGGTCATTTTTTAACAACATTAAGTCTTTTTCATCAAGCAAAATCAAGAGTCAAGAGCCAAATATCTTTCACAATAAGTTTCGTTAGTCTATCTATAGATAGAAAAATTGAAGCTTTAGGGTAGCAAACTAGGGTTTTTGCAGGTCTTCAAGATCACTTTTTATTCAAGATCTTACATTGCAAAGGGTTGATCATGGATGCCTATGGTGAATCATGGAGAAATCTAGGTTGAGGAGATGTAACTAGCCATGAAATCAAGCCTAAAGACTTGTTTTCAAAGTGATTCCATCTTCCATTTTCTCTCTATCTTCATCCTAAGGAAAGTTTGCATGTCATTCATGTTCATTTCTAATGTGATTTAATGTCTCTTAGAATGAGTCTTGCATTGTTCTAAATCCATTTATGGATCTTATTCTTGCACATTAGATGCATCTTATTTTCAGACTTCCTAGTCTTAGACACACTTAGGGCTAGGGTTTATGCATATTTTATCTCTTCCAAGGTTTAGATACAAACTAGGGATTTGATGAAGGAAAAATCCCCATTAGAAATCAATTTATACTATATTTTGCTAGTATTTTTGCAGATTCGGACCCGGGTTTCTGTAAGAAAACAAAGTGTAGATTGTGGGCTTCCATTTCCACTTTCGGATTTACATAAAATCCTAAGTGGATTAAGTCGCCAAAAGTGGTGACTTAGTTCCACTGCACTATTTTTTTTAGAGATTTTTACAGTTTTAGATACCATTTGGCAAAAATGGCTTTTTGGATAGTTCCCTTGACTTGGGAGTAAGTCGCACAACTTGCCGTAAGTGTCCTAGTTGGCTCAAAAATCAAGTTTTCCATAATTTTAAAGGACTTTGCAATCTCAATTATGCTCTTCATCAGTTTCTAGGTGCACAATTTTAGTTTAACATCTTTATTTTGTTTTTTATTTCATTCATTTCATCATTCTGCATATTATATTGTGTTTTCAAATAAGTTGCATTCCTTAGGTTTAACATTAATAATCATCTTTATTTTTCATTTAGTTGCATTTAGACATCATATCTAGGCATATTGCAACTTTCTTTGCATTGGATTTGAGTGTAGAAATTAGCATTTTGGGACTATTTATCTCCTTTTAGGTGAAAAACCCTATAAGAGTTAGAGAACCCTTGGATACCCAAAATCGGTGTCCACACTAAGAGAGAGGGAGTGGGAGAGAAGGGGTTGGAGTGAGAGGTACTTAGCTAGGTAAGGTGGGAGGGATATAGGGAGAGAGAGAGAGAAGGTGGGAGAGAGAGGAAGAGAGAGAGAGAGAGAGAGAGAGAGAGAGAGAGAGAGAGAGAGAGAGAGAGAGAGAGAGAGAGAGATTTATGTAGGTAGGGTGCTAGAGGGACAGGCTTGAGAGTGAGGGGGGTGAGAGGGAGAGACTTGAGATATAGGTAGTGAGAGGGAGTGTGAGAGAGAGGATGTGGGAGAGAGAGGGAGTGAGAGAGAGGGAGTGTGGGAGTGAGAGACCTAAGAGAGGGAGAGGGTGTGGGAGGGAGTGACCTGAGAGAGAGAGAGGG